>APFE030978943.1:0-16774 GCA_000404065.3 Pinus taeda
TCCAAGATATGTGTTGTATATGTTATTCCGAAGTAATTTATTAATCTGCTAAAGGTATTTATATGGATATAAATCTGCGACGTGTTAATATGGCAACACCTTAAACCTTAGTTATAAGGAATCAACAAATAATAACCATAATAGGAAATATTAATTTCAAAATAATTGCATTAAGAGAGGAATCAGAATTTTAATGTCACAACCCTCTATATCTAAGGTTTATATAATAAAAAAAAAATTATTTTATGCCCCTATTTCTTACCCAACATTGGGTTAAAGGCACACGATATCATGGTAATGTGACTTGTTATATAACATTGGTTTATTTAATACGTAACTATTATTATCATAGTTAATACCAGGGCTATATAAATGTTTAAGTTGGCGGTGCATAACATTATACCACCTTACGCTTCATGGTTGTATTAACAAATACCTGACATCTGGCATCCGGTTCAGTCATCCACTTGCGGTAGCTGGGGCATTTATGGTAACAGCGTGGCTACCACTCCCTCGGGATCGTCATTGCAATGGACGATCGTGATCGCTCTCAACGATCGGACGGTGGAGAGCTTAAGGGTCTTGGCGGCATTGTATTTAGGGTTTACATCCAGAAGTTTCAGGTCATTTGTCATTGTTCTGTTCTCCGAGAGCGGCTCCTCGCTCTGGTGTCCGCCATAGCCCTTTCGATCCGGTCTCCGCCATTGTTAACCCTTACAGTTATTGAACTACCGTTGGCGGTGAGCTCTGTTGATGTCTTCCCTCAGCGCGCCCATGGAGGGTAAGTAATCCTTTGCTGCGGTTTTACAGTAACCCTATTTCCTATGCATTTTCCTCTGCATTTTTATGGGTTGATAATCCGTTGTCTGTGGCTGGCAGGTACCGGTGTGTTGCGTGATAATGGCAGATACACCGATGGTGCTGAGGTTTGCTCCACTTAGCTGGCCAGGTAAGTTCTCGATGCTCACGGTCTCCCGTCAATAGTTGTTGATGTTATTGTCGCCTTATACGGTTCTTTCCTGCCAGGTCTGTTGTTTAACCTGCTATTCGAGGGAGTATGACAGTTGTCTCCCTTCGCACTTGATTTTCTCCGGAATACGATGATTTGGTTATAGGCTCCTAGGGTTATAGGATGTCCTAAGTTCTAATATACGAGCCGAGTTATCCTCGAGCAATTCTGATACTGGTTTAATCATTCAGTCCTCGGTTGATTTGTTTGTAATGGTTTCATTCACTGTAATTACAGTTTGACATATTTTGTGGGTTCTTTGGATTATTCCCGACTTGGTCGGTATCGTACCATGATGGTTTTCTCTGTACTCATTACCCAGTAATATATGTGTTTATATGATTTAAATGACAGGGTTTGACCCTATATTTTTCGAACGTCAATGATAGTATTGTATATATCGTTTGAGTTCACCCGTATGGGCTTTTGTTACGATTATTACAATCTTGCATTATCTGGCCGTCGGCCGGCTCATGATTTCATGTTATTATAGTTTGATTCGTGCTTAAAAATACTTGTTTTGATGATTCCTCTCTTTAAGTCAGTTCGTTATACCATGAATTTCGGTTTTTACGAACTTCTACTGTATAATGATTTGGGGTTTTTGAGGAAAAGGCCAGTTGACCGAGAAATGGTAATGCTATGTGCATTCTGTCGTTATCCATATGATTACTGTAAATGCATGATTCAATAATTACTGTAAATGCATGGTTCAATAATTACTCTAATGCATGGTTTGGATTTCCAGCTATTTAATTTAATTATCTTTTCTTTTGCTTGCTAATAACCCTCTGAATACTTACTACAGTAAATAGATTTCGGTCTTTAGACCTCGGCATCTTGCTGTAGCTTGCCGCTACCAGGTGGTGTCCACCTGTGCATATTGCCAGACCGCAACCTATCTACTGTTGAGGTCATATGCTTGTACTATATCGTGGCTCTTTTCTTTACGCATTACTGAAGGTTTTTCCTGAACGAGTTTAGCGAGACTATCGCTGTCAGGATATATCTATTAATGGTTAATAGTACCTATGCAAGTTGTATCATTTGATAATTCTTTGGTTTATACATAGTTATCTGTTGAATCCATCACTTACAGTCTTCCGCCTGATAATATGAGGGTTTCTGTTCAAGTTTACCCGACAGTTAACCGTTTTCAATTATTTTAATGCTTTGCCTCTAATACAGAGATGGGATATCGGCCTTATTGCTGTATATTAAATACTTTCAGATAAACTTGTTCTAACTGATTTTCTAAATCTTATTACTGTTCTTTTCATGAACCACAGTCTGCATGATTGTTTATCTAATTCTGCCTTTTATATACAATGATGTACAGGATTAAATCTACACAGTCTTTAGTTATCTGCCTTTCTTGTTTATGTTTCACATTAGTATAAGGACAGAGTATATTGTACAGGTTCTGTTTAGACTTTCAGTTCCAGTTTCTCTCTTCCTTTTTGTTATGTATACTGCCTCACGGTGTAATTAAGATTAAATAATCATAAACAAACTATTAATACTGTCATCGATACCCAATCTTTGGGTTTTGTAGATTCGAAATACTTACCTGTATCTCTGTTGCTTCCTCCCGCCCTTCTATCACCTGTAGAAGGCTATGTGATGCTTGATATTCTCTCAGCCACGAGACCAGTCGTTTGTACTGCGTCTGTCCCCCAAGCGATCCCTTGCTGGCCACAGCCTCTTCAATAGGGAGCACAATTGTGCCTGTGCTATCTGGTCCTCACCAGACGTAGCACTTTTCTCTCTTGCTCAGTGCCTTCTTTTCCTTTTTATTTTTCCTGTTTGTTCAAAAAACAACCCAGGTCTTTTCTCCTTTCCCCTTTTCTAAGGAGAAGAGAAAACAGTTAGGGTTTCCCCCTAATGTACTGGCAACTGTTTTTTCCTTTCATTCTCATGCACAAAGAGAAATAACTTTCCACATGAAACTATCATGCACACATAATTATGCATTTCATATTATTTAATTTTAAACATATAATATTTCCATCACTTCAAGAAAATAGTAATTTCTGTTTTATCTTTAACCACAGAGTAAATAAGTAATTTATCTACGTAAAATATTTGGTCATTACATCTCCTCCCCCTGAGATTGGACACCGTCTCGGTGTCTCTCAGAACCGAACAGTCCCGGATAGGTTCTCCTCATTAATTCCTCATCTTCCCAAGTGGCCTCGTCAGGCCCAAAATGTCGCCATTGAACCTTAACTTGGGTAATAACTCGTTTCCGCAGCTGCACTTCTCTCTGGTCGAGAATGCTCAGCGGTTCGACCAGAACTTCTCCTTCCGGTTCGACCTGCAATACACAATTTTGTAAGTTAGTTTTCTACTTTTTATGTGCAATTCTTGCGGAATTTAACATAACTCATACCCACCTGGATCTCTTGCCAGCGAATCACATGCCTAGGATCATACACATACTTCTTTAGAACAGAAACATGAAATACGTTATGAACTCGGATGTGACTTGGCAGGGCCAGTTGATAAGCTACTGGTCCGACCCTTGCCAAAATTTGGAAGGGTCCACAATACCGTGGTGCCAGTTTGGCGCATCCGCTCCACTGCAAGGTACTTCTTTTGGCCTGAATCCGAATATACACATGGTCCCCAATCTGAAATTCCCTGAATCTCCTTTTTCGGTCAGCAAAGTTCCTCTGCCTATCCTGGGCAGCTTTCAAGTTGACACGTACCATCTTCACCATATTCTCCATTTCTTTTAGCATTTCAGGACCTAAGCTGAATTTATCTTCCGGTCCTCTCCAACTAGTGGGTGTACGACATTTTCGTCCGTACATAACTTCGAATGGGCTCATCTGTGTCGAGGTATGGTAACCGTTATTATACGCGAACTCTACCAGATGTAAATAATCTTCCCACTTTGTGGGTTGTTGCATGACATAAGCCCTTAACATATCTTCTACCATCTGATTCACTCATTCCGTTTGCCCATCGGTTTGTGGGTGGTATGCCGTGCTGAAGTTTAGTTGAGTCCCTAATTCAGCAAATAATGTTTTCCAAAATGCTGATGTGAATTTCACATCACGATCGGAAATTATGTTTTTCGGAAGCCCATGTAACCTAAATATATTCTGCATAAAAATATGAGCAATCTGGGCAGCTCTATATGTAGATTGCACTGGTATGAAATGTGCAGCCTTACTCAGCTTGTCCACTACTACGAAAATGGAGTCATTATTCCTTTTTGTCTTAGGTAATCCTGTGATGAAGTCCATGGAGATGACTTCCCACTTCCATTCTGGAACTGGCAGTGGTTGTAACAATCCTGCTGGGTGTTGGTGTTCAGCTTTAATCTACTGGCATTCCAGGCATTGCGATAGGTATTCGACAATGTTCTTCTTCATTCCTGGCCAGAAATACTCCTTTCGGATTGCTGTTATCATTTTCTGATAACCGGGATGGCCTGCGTAATGACTAACATGAAATTCATCCATAATCAGATTTTTGATCCTGCTTTGATTTGGTACATATAACCGTTTCTTGAAATAAATTCTGCCAGCATCATCTAATTCATATTCTTGTTGGCTGTCCTCTCTAGCAGATTGTTGTATTTGTAATTTTAGCTGCTGATATTCAGCGTCTTGCTCTGCAGTTTCCTTTACAATTTCTAGAAAGGGACTTTTCCACCCACTAATGGAAATTTCATACAAACTCTGTACCTTCCGGCTCAAAGCGTCTGCTACCTTATTTTCCTTCCCCTGCAAGTGTTTTATATCAAAATCAAAACCACTTAAAAAGTCTACCCATCTCGCTTGTCTAGCGTTTAAGGTAGGCTGGCTGAAGTAGTTGGTTAAGCTGTGGTGGTCGGTATGCAACAGAAATTTTCTGCCCATGAGATAATGCCGCCACATCTTCAGGGCATGTATCACGGCAGCCAACTCCAAATCATAAGCAGAATACTTCTGCTCATGTTCTTTTAGTTTGCGAGACTCGTAAGCTATTACCCTGCCTTCTTGCATTAAGACTCCTCCCAATCCTTCTTTACTGGCATCCATACATACCACGTAATCCTTATTAGGATCTGCTATACTTAAAACAGGTGCCGTGGTGAGCAAATGTTTCAATTGCTCAAAACTTTTCTGGCAATTTGGGGTCCAATGAAACAGTTTCCCCTTCTTCTGCAATGACGTAATGGGAAATGCCACCTTAGAGAAACCTTCCACGAATCTCCTATAATACCCTGCCAAACCCATAAAAGATCGGACATCCGCTACATCTTTGGGAATTGGCCAGTCCATTACAGCTTTAATCTTTTCCGGATCCACTGCAATTCCATCTTTTGAGATCACGTGACCCAAATACTGAATTTCTTCCTTGAAAAAGTCACACTTGCTAAATTTAGCATACAACTGGTGTTTCCGAAGGGTCTGTAATACTATTCGAAGATGCTCATGATGTTCTTCAATAGTGCGTGAATAAATCAAAATATCATCAATAAATATCAACACAAACTGATCCAGATAAGGATGGAAAATACCATTCATTAGACACATGAAGGTTGCCGGGGCGTTGGTGAGGCCAAACGGAAAAACTACAAATTCATAGTGTCCATACCTGGTTCTAAAGGCTGTTTTCGCAATGTCCTCATCTTTAATCCTGATCTGATGATAGCCTGATCGTAAGTCGATCTTAGAGAACACGGTTGCGCCCTTAACCTGGTCGAACAATTCATCTATCCGGGGAAGAGGATATTTGTTTTTAATAGTCAACTTATTCAATTGTCTGTAATCAATACACATCCGAAGGGTGCCATCTTTCTTCTTAACAAATAACACCGGGGCTCCCCATGGAGACACACTCGGACGAATGTAGTTCTTCTCGAGTAACTCCTGTAACTGCATTTTTAATTCTGTCAACTCAGGTACACTCATTCTGTAGGGTGCTCGTGACACCGGTGCAGCCCCTGGTACTAACTCTATAGTAAAATCTATATCTCTTCGCGGCGGCAGCCCAGGGATTTCTTCCGGAAACACATCTGCAAATTCTTGTATTACCGGAATATTATTCAAAGATGCTGTCTTATCCTTAGAATTCGCATAACCCACCTGAATGGCATACACTTGACAGCCCTTCCGTACACATTTCACCAGTTGATTTGCAGTTATCGGCCGGACCTGCACAGGTCGCCTAATACCCTGCATTTCTTTGTTGTCCCCTTGTTGATCTCTGTAATAGATAATTTTGGTTTTACAGTCAACCAATGACCAATTTTTTTCCAACCAGTCCATTCCAATTAAAATATCATAAGAACCCAGAGGAAGTATGTTCAGGTCAGCTGTTATTGGCTGGTCTGCTATAGTGAAAGAGCAGTTATTGATCTTAGAGGTTACCCTTCGCTTGGCTCCAGTGGCCAATTGTACTAACCAAGGGTTTTTGAATTTAACAAACTGTAAATTACAACGTTCTACTACTTTTGGGTTTATATAACTTAGCGTGGCCCCAGGATCAATCAAAACAGATATGGGAAGGTTTGAAATTTTACCTTCGAACTCAACCATGGTTGGCTGGTACTCCGCCTGTTGATCCTCCAATGCTGCATTGATTCTGGGTACGTTCTGTCCCACTTCGCCAACAGTTGAAGCTTCATGAATCTGTGATAACTGTTCAGTCCCTTTTCGCTGTGGACAATTCTTAATGTAATGAGGTCCCCCACAACCCCAACACTGTAAAGGAGGTCTTGCTGTTCCTTCATTATCCAACCTGATTTGTTGTTCGCTGGCCTTGGTTTCATTTGCAGTTCTGAACTTGGGTGCAGTCTTTGTCGCAAATCTGTTATTTATTCCTTTGCCAGTCCCTTTAATTCCACTGCTGCGATTTCCTTTGAAGTTTCCAGCTAACTTGAAATTCTTCTTCTCACTTCACTTCCTATTAGCAGTTTCTCCTTTTTGTTTGCCTTGCTGATAACAGATTCTAGCTTTGCGGATTACTTCATCCATCGATTTCGGATTATCGAATTCAATTCTTTCCCGCATGTACAGGGGTAAACTGCTAACGAATCGTTGCACCTTTGCCTTTTCCTCCCTTATATATGGGATGTAGCGAAGTAATGAAGTAAAACGGGTAATGAACTCATCCATAGTCTGCTGTCCTAATCGCAGATCATGAAATTCTCTGGCTTTCTCATCATAGAAGCGTTCAGTTAAATATCTCTCCTTGAAGAATTTTTGGAAATTGTCCCATGTTATGTTTTGCTCAGTAACCCCTTTGACAATCTTCACTTCTTCCCACCATAAGGTAGCTTTTCCTTGCAACTGGAAGATAGCCAGTCGTGCTTTAAGATTATGATCGTATTCATAAAGTTGGAAATACTTGTTCATGTTTATTAACCATGCTTCAGCTGCTTCCTCATGTTCTCCGTCAAAATGTGGTGGCTTAATCTTGCGGAATTCCCCTTGTAATTCCATCCTCTGTCTTTTTGAGGTTTGCTGTTCGAATGCATTGTCCGAGCGTTCTTCCTGCCCTTCTGATCCTTCAGGGGGTATGTGATGATTCTGTTCCTCTGACATCCTTGGATGTTCCACACTAGGATTAGCGGGCAACTGATTTTGTCTATCGGACAAGCTCTTTAAAATCCTTTCCTGCTCTATTGTTAATCGAGCATTGTCTTCTCGCAACCGAGCCATCTCATTTTCCAACTCCTGTACTGTTTCCAAAATGGCTTGGTTCGTACTTCTCGCTTCTTCTCCAAGTTGTACCCATAGTTCTGGGTTATTGTCTGTGCCGGTCATGCCCTGTCCCATTACAGGTCGTCGGGACGTGTTCTCTGCCCTCCTCATGCCTTTCGTTCTCAGAATCCACTCCTGTAAAAGAAAAGCAGTTCAAGAGTAATAACGTAATGATTGTCTATTAACTGAATTACTACAGGGTCCATTCATTAATGTCTTGCCCAGAGGCCACAGTGTTGTATCTGGGCTCTGATACCATATGTCACAACCCTCTATATCTAAGGTTTATATAATAAAAAAAAAATATTTTATGCCCCTATTTCTTACCCAACATCGGGTTAAAGGCACACGATATCATGGTAATGTGACTTGTTATATAACATTGGTTTATTTAATACGTAACTATTATTATCATAGTTAATACCAGGGCTATATAAATGTTTAAGTTGGCGGTCCATAACATTATACCACCTTACGCTTCATGGTTGTATTAACAAATACCTGACACCTGGCATCCGGTTCAGTCATCCACTTGCGGTAGCTGGGGCATTTATGGTAACAGCGTGGCTACCACTCCCTCGGGATCATCATTGCAATGGACGATCGTGATCGCTCTCAATGATCGGACGGTGGAGAGCTTAAGGGTTTTGGCGGCATTGTATTTAGGGTTTACTTCCAGAAGTTTCGGGTCGTTTGTCATTGTTCTGTTCTCCGAGAGCGGCTCCTCGCTCTGGTGTCCGCCATAGCCCTTTCGATCTGGTCTCCGCCATTGTTAACCCTTACAGTTCTTGAACTACCGTTGGCGGCGAGCTCTGTTGATGTCTTCCCTCAGCGCGCCCATGGAGGGTAAGTAATCCTTTGCTGCGGTTTTACAGTAACCCTATTTCCTCTGCGTTTTCCTCTGCATTTTTATGAGTTGATAATCCGTTGTCTGTGGCTGGCAGGTACCGGTGCGTTGCGTGATAATGGCAGATACGCCGATGGTGCTGAGGTTTGCTCCACTTAGCTGGCCAGGTAAGTTCTCGATGCTCACGGTCTCCCGTCAATAGTTGTTGATGTTATTGTCGCCTTATACGGTTCTTTCCTGCCAGGTCTGTTGTTTAACCTGCTATTCGAGGGAGTATGACAGTTGTCTCCCTTCGCACTTGATTTTCTCCGGAATACGATGATTTGGTTACAGGCTCCTAGGGTTATAGGATGTCCTGAGTTCTAATATACGAGCCGAGTTATCCTCGAGCAACTCTGATAATGGTTTAATCATTCAGTCCTCGGTTGATTTGTTTGTAATGGTTTCATTCACTGTAATTACAGTTTGACATATTTTGTGGGTTCTTTGGATTATTCCCGACTTGGTCGGTATCGTACCATGATGGTTTCCTCTGTACTCATTACCCAGTAATATATGTGTTTATATGATTTAAATGACAGGGTTTGACCCTATATTTTTCGAACGTCAATGATAGTATTGTATATATCATTTGATTTCACCCGTATGGGCTTTTGTTACGATTATTACAGTCTTGCATTATTTGGCCGTCGGCCGGCTCATGATTTCATGTTATTATAGTTTGATTCGTGCTTAAAAATACTTGTTTTGATGATTCCTCTCTTTAAGTCAGTTCGTTATACCATGAATTTCGGTTTTTACGAACTTCTACTGTATAATGATTTGGGGTTTTGAGGAAAAAGGCCGGTTGACCGAGAAATGGTAATGCTATGTGCATTCTGTCGTTATCCATATGATTACTGTAAATGCATGATTCAATAATTACTGTAAATGCATGGTTCAATAATTACTCTAATGCATGGTTTGGATTTCCAGCTATTTAATTTAATTATCTTTTCCTTTGCTTGCTAATAACCCTCTGAATACTTACTACAGTAAATAAATTTCGGTCTTTAGACCTCGGCATCTTGCTGTAGCTTGCCGCTACCAGGTGGTGTCCACCTGTGCATATTGCCGGACCGCGACCTATCTACTGTTGAGGTCATATGCTTGTACTATATCGTGGCTCTTTTCTTTACGCATTACTGAATGTTTTTCCTGAACGAGTTTAGCGAGACTATCGTTGTCAGGATATATCTATTAATGGTTAATAGTACCTATGCAAGTTGTATCATTTGATAATTCTTTGGTTTATACATAGTTATCTGTTGAATCCATCACTTACAGTCTTCCGCCTGATAATATGAGGGTTTCTGTTCAAGTTTACCCGACAGTTAACCGTTTTCAATTATTTTAATGCTCTGCCTTTAATACAGAGATGGGATATCGGCCTTATTGCTGTATATTAAATACTTTCAGATAAACTTGTTCTAACTGAATTTTCTAAATCTTATTACTGTTCTTTTCATGAACCACAGTCTGCATGATTGTTTATCTAATTCTGCCTTTTATATACAACGCTGTACAGGATTAAATCTACACAGTCTTTAGTTATCTGCCTTTCGTGTTTATGTTTCACATTAGTATAAGGACAAAGTATATTGTACAGGTTCTGTTTAGACTTTCAGTTCCAGTTTCTCTCTTCCTTTTGGTTATGTATCTGATCTACAGAGTAATATAAATGACAGTAAATAAATTCAAATACTGCCTCACGGTGTAATTAAGATGAAATAATCATAAACAAACTATTAATACTGTCATCGATACCCAATCTTTGGGTTTTGTAGATTCGAAATACTTACCTGTATTTCTGTTGCTTCCTCCCGCCCTTCTATCACCTGTAGAAGGCTATTTGATGCTTGATATCCTCCCAGCCACGAGACCAGTCGTTTGTACTGCGTCTCTCCCCCAAGCGATCCCTTGTTGGCCACAGCCTCTGCATTAGGGAGCACAATTGTGCCTGTGCTATCTGGTCCTCACCAGACGTAGCACTTTTCTCTCTTGCTCAGTGCCTTCTTTTCCTTTTTATTTTTCTTGTTTGTTCCAAAAACAACCCAGGTCTTTTCTCCTTTCCCCTTTTCTAAGGAGAAGAGAAAACAGTTAGGGTTTCCCCCTAATGTACTGGAAACTGTTTTTTCCTTTCATTCTCATGCACAAAGAGAGAAATAACTTTCCACATGAAACTATCATGCACACATAATTATGCATTTCATATTATTTAATTTTAAACATATAATATTTCCATCACTTCAAGAAAATAGTAATTTCTGTTTTATCTTTAACCACAGAGTAAATAAGTAATTTATCTACGTAAAATATTTGGTCATTACATCTCCTCCCCCTGAGATTGGACACCGTCTCGGTGTCTCTCAGAACCGAACAGTCCAGGATAGGTTCTCCTCATTAATTCCTCATCTTCCCAAGTGGCCTCGTCAGGCCCAAAATGTCGCCATTGAACCTTAACTTGGGTAATAACTCGTTTCCGCAGCTGCACTTCTCTCTGGTCGAGAATGCTCAGCGGTTCGACCAGAACTTCTCCTTCCGATTCGACCTGCAATACACAATTTTGTAAGTTAGTTTTCTACTTTTTATGTGCAATTCTTGCGGAATTTAACATAACTCATACCCACCTGGATCTCTTGCCAGCGAATCACATGCCTAGGATCATACACATACTTCTTTAGAACAGAAACATGAAATACGTTATGAACTCGGATGTGACTTGGCAGGGCCAGTTGATAAGCTACTGGTCCGACCCTTGCCAAAATTTGGAAGGGTCCACAATACCGTGGTGCCAGTTTGGCGCATCCGCTCCACTGCAAGGTACTTCTTTTGGCCTGAATCCGAATATACACATGGTCCCCAATCTGAAATTCCCTGAATCTCCTTTTTCGGTCAGCAAAGTTCCTCTGCCTATCCTGGGCAGCTTTCAAGTTGACACGTACCATCTTCACCATATTCTCCATTTCTTTTAGCATTTCAGGACCTAAGCTGAATTTATCTTCCGGTCCTCTCCAACTAGTGGGTGTACGACATTTTCGTCCGTACATAACTTCGAATGGGCTCATCTGTGTCGAGGTATGGTAACCGTTATTATACGCGAACTCTACCAGATGTAAATAATCTTCCCACTTTGTGGGTTGTTGCATGACATAAGCCCTTAACATATCTTCTACCATCTGATTCACTCATTCCGTTTGCCCATCGGTTTGTGGGTGGTATGCCGTGCTGAAGTTTAGTTGAGTCCCTAATTCAGCAAATAATGTTTTCCAAAATGCTGATGTGAATTTCACATCACGATCGGAAATTATGTTTTTCGGAAGCCCATGTAACCTAAATATATTCTGCATAAAAATATGAGCAATCTGGGCAGCTCTATATGTAGATTGCACTGGTATGAAATGTGCAGCCTTACTCAGCTTGTCCACTACTACGAAAATGGAGTCATTATTCCTTTTTGTCTTAGGTAATCCTGTGATGAAGTCCATGGAGATGACTTCCCACTTCCATTCTGGAACTGGCAGTGGTTGTAACAATCCTGCTGGGTGTTGGTGTTCAGCTTTAATCTACTGGCATTCCAGGCATTGCGATAGGTATTCGACAATGTTCTTCTTCATTCCTAGCCAGAAATACTCCTTTCGGATTGCTGTTATCATTTTCTGATAACCGGGATGGCCTGCGTAATGACTAACATGAAATTCATCCATAATCAGATTTTTGATCCTGCTTTGATTTGGTACATATAACCGTTTCTTGAAATAAATTCTGCTAGCATCATCTAATTCATATTCTTGTTGGCTGTCCTTTCTAGCAGATTGTTGTATTTGTAATTTTAGCTGCTGATATTCAGCGTCTTGCTCTGCAGTTTCCTTTACAATTTCTAGAAAGGGACTTTTCCACCCACTAATGGAAATTTCATACAAACTCTGTACCTTCCGGCTCAAAGCGTCTGCTACCTTATTTTCCTTCCCCTGCAAGTGTTTTATATCAAAATCAAAACCACTTAAAAAGTCTACCCATCTCGCTTGTCTAGCGTTTAAGGTAGGCTGGCTGAAGTAGTTGGTTAAGCTGTGGTGGTCGGTATGCAGCAGAAATTTTCTGCCCATGAGATAATGCCGCCACATCTTCAGGGCATGTATCACGGCAGCCAACTCCAAATCATAAGCAGAATACTTCTGCTCATGTTCTTTTAGTTTGCGAGACTCGTAAGCTATTACCCTGCCTTCTTGCATTAAGACTCCTCCCAATCCTTCTTTACTGGCATCCGTACATACCACGTAATCCTTATTAGGATCTGCTATACTTAAAACAAGTGCCGTGGTGAGCAAATGTTTCAATTGCTCAAAACTTTTCTGGCAATTTGGGGTCCAATGAAACAGTTTCCCCTTCTTCTGCAATGAGGTAATGGGAAATGCCACCTTAGAGAAACCTTCCACGAATCTCCTATAATACCCTGCCAAACCCATAAAAGATCGGACATCCGCTACATCTTTGGGAATTGGCCAGTCCATTATAGCTTTAATCTTTTCCGGATCCACTACAATTCCATCTTTTGAGATCACGTGACCCAAATACTGAATTTCTTCCTTGAAAAAGTCACACTTGCTAAATTTAGCATACAACTGGTGTTTCCGAAGGGTCTGTAATACTATTCGAAGATGCTCATGATGTTCTTCAATAGTGCGTGAATAAATCAAAATATCATCAATAAATATCAGCACAAACTGATCCAGATAAGGATGGAAAATACCATTCATTAGACACATGAAGGTTGCCGAGGCGTTGGTGAGGCCAAATGGCAAAACTACAAATTCATAGTGTCCATACCTGGTTCTAAAGGCTGTTTTCGCAATGTCCTCATCTTTAATCCTGATCTGATGATAGCCTGATCGTAAGTCGATCTTAGAGAACACGGTTGCGCCCTTAACCTGGTCGAACAATTCATCTATCCGGGGAAGAGGATATTTGTTTTTAATAGTCAACTTATTCAATTGTCTGTAATCAATACACATCCGAAGGGTGCCATCTTTCTTCTTAACAAATAACACCGGGGCTCCCCATGGAGACACACTCGGACGAATGTAGTTCTTCTCGAGTAACTCCTGTAACTGCATTTTTAATTCTGTCAACTCAGGTACACTCATTCTGTAGGGTGCTCGTGACACCGGTGCAGCCCCTGGTACTAACTCTATAGTAAAATCTATATCTCTTCGCGGCGGCAGCCCAGGGATTTCTTCCGGAAACACATCTGCAAATTCTTGTATTACCGGAATATTATTCAAAGATGCTGTCTTATCCTTAGAATTCGCATAACCCACCTGAATGGCATACACTTGACAGCCCTTCCGTACACATTTCACCAGTTGATTTGCAGTTATCGGCCGGACCTGCACAGGTCGCCTAATACCCTGCATTTCTTTGTTGTCCCCTTGTTGATCTCTGTAATAGATAATTTTGGTTTTACAGTCAACCAATGACCAATTTTTTTCCAACCAGTCCATTCCAATTAAAATATCATAAGAACCCAGAGGAAGTATGTTCAGGTCAGCTGTTATTGGCTGGTCTGCTATAGTGAAAGAGCAGTTATTGATCTTAGAGGTTACCCTTCGCTTGGCTCCAGTGGCCAATTGTACTAACCAAGGGTTTTTGAATTTAACAAACTGTAAATTACAACGTTCTACTACTTTTGGGTTTATATAACTTAGCGTGGCCCCAGGATCAATCAAAACAGATATGGGAAGGTTTGAAATTTTACCTTCGAACTCAACCATGGTTGGCTGGTACTCCGCCTGTTGATCCTCCAATGCTGCATTGATTCTGGGTACGTTCTGTCCCACTTCGCCAACAGTTGAAGCTTCATGAATCTGTGATAACTGTTCAGTCCCTTTTCGCTGTGGACAATTCTTAATGTAATGAGGTCCCCCACAACCCCAACACTGTAAAGGAGGTCTTGCTGTTCCTTCATTATCCAACCTGATTTGTTGTTCGCTGGCCTTGGTTTCATTTGCAGTTCTGAACTTGGGTGCAGTCTTTGTCGCAAATCTGTTATTTATTCCTTTGCCAGTCCCTTTAATTCCACTGCTGCGATTTCCTTTGAAGTTTCCAGCTAACTTGAAATTCTTCTTCTCACTTCACTTCCTATTAGCAGTTTCTCCTTTTTGTTTGCCTTGCTGATAACAGATTCTAGCTTTGCGGATTACTTCATCCATCGATTTCGGATTATCGAATTCAATTCTTTCCCGCATGTACAGGGGTAAACTGCTAACGAATCGTTGCACCTTTGCCTTTTCCTCCCTTATATATGGGATGTAGCGAAGTAATGAAGTAAAACGGGTAATGAACTCATCCATAGTCTGCTGTCCTAATCGCAGATCATGAAATTCTCTGGCTTTCTCATCATAGAAGCGTTCAGTTAAATATCTCTCCTTGAAGAATTTTTGGAAATTGTCCCATGTTATGTTTTGCTCAGTAACCCCTTTGACAATCTTCACTTCTTCCCACCATAAGGTAGCTTTTCCTTGCAACTGGAAGATAGCCAGTCGTGCTTTAAGATTATGATCGTATTCATAAAGTTGGAAATACTTGTTCATGTTTATTAACCATGCTTCAGCTGCTTCCTCATGTTCTCCGTCAAAATGTGGTGGCTTAATCTTGCGGAATTCCCCTTGTAATTCCATCCTCTGTCTTTTTGAGGTTTGCTGTTCGAATGCATTGTCCGAGCGTTCTTCCTGCCCTTCTGATCCTTCAGGGGGTATGTGATGATTCTGTTCCTCTGACATCCTTGGATGTTCCACACTAGGATTAGCGGGCAACTGATTTTGTCTATCGGACAAGCTCTTTAAAATCCTTTCCTGCTCTATTGTTAATCGAGCATTGTCTTCTCGCAACCGAGCCATCTCATTTTCCAACTCCTGTACTGTTTCCAAAATGGCTTGGTTCGTACTTCTCGCTTCTTCTCCAAGTTGTACCCATAGTTCTGGGTTATTGTCTGTGCCGGTCATGCCCTGTCCCATTACAGGTCGTCGGGACGTGTTCTCTGCCCTCCTCATGCCTTTCGTTCTCAGAATCCACTCCTGTAAAAGAAAAGCAGTTCAAGAGTAATAACGTAATGATTGTCTATTAACTGAATTACTACAGGGTCCATTCATTAATGTCTTGCCCAGAGGCCACAGTGTTGTATCTGGGCTCTGATACCATATGTCACAACCCTCTATATCTAAGGTTTATATAATAAAAAAAAAATATTTTATGCCCCTATTTCTTACCCAACATCGGGTTAAAGGCACACGATATCATGGTAATGTGACTTGTTATATAACATTGGTTTATTTAATACGTAACTATTATTATCATAGTTAATACCAGGGCTATATAAATGTTTAAGTTGGCGGTCCATAACATTATACCACCTTATGCTTCATGGTTGTATTAACAAATACCTGACACCTGGCATCCGGTTCAGTCATCCACTTGCGGTAGCTGGGGCATTTATGGTAACAGTGTGGCTACCACTCCCTCGGGATCGTCATTGCAATGGACGATCGTGATCGCTCTCAATGATCGGACGGTGGAGAGCTTAAGGGTCTTGGCGGCATTGTATTTAGGGTTTACATCCAGAAGTTTCGGGTCATTTGTCATTGTTCTGTTCTCCGAGAGCGGCTCCTCGCTCTGGTGTCCGCCATAGCCCTTTCGATCCGGTCTCCGCCATTGTTAACCCTTACAGTTCTTGAACTACCGTTGGCGGCGAGCTCTGTTGATGTCTTCCCTCAACGCGCCCATGGAGGGTAAGTAATCCTTTGCTGCGGTTTTACAGTAACCCTATTTCCTCTGCGTTTTCCTCTGCATTTTTATGGGTTGATAATCCGTTGTCTGTGGCTGGTAGGTACCGATGTGTTGCGTGATAATGGAAGATACGCCGATGGTGCTGAGGGTTGCTCCACTTAGCTGGCCAGGTAAGTTCTCGATGCTCACGGTCTCCCGTCAATAGTTGTTGATGTTATTGTCGCCTTATACGGTTCTTTCCTGCCAGGTCTGTTGTTTAACCTGCTATTCGAGGGAGTATGACAGTTGTCTCCCTTCGCACTTGATTTTCTCCGGAATACGATGATTTGGTTACAGGCTCCTAGGGTTATAGGATGTCCTGAGTTCTAATATACGAGCCGAGTTATCCTCGAG
>APFE030978946.1:0-10567 GCA_000404065.3 Pinus taeda
TTAAGCAAGATCAACTTAAAATAAATTCAATGAATCTAACAACGCTTTGGAACTTAACGCACAACATCTAGAGGTCTAGGCTAGAGACGTATTCCAGCGTTGTAAAACCTGGTAACTGTTGCTTTCAGTGTTGGTTGGGTGATTCCTCCACTCTGAGATGACAAGTGCTAGTACGGACTTGTGCTCCCACATACCGTTGAGTATATATTGGGAGACCACAATAGGCTGCATCCTTTATCCTTAGGAAGCCGTGTTTGCTGCCCTATCAATCGCAATGCACTGAACACAACATTCAGGAAGATTAACTATCGTACCATAAAAAGTATTATGTAGTTTTGTGATTGTTTTGGTAATCCTCTCTGCCTAGATCTCTAGAGAAGTCCATTTTGCTCCTTTTCAAACTCCTTAAAGGAAAAGGTCCTCTGAGCACTTGTCACTTTAGGCTCAATAAAAATCGAAGGCGACTAGACTCATCTTTTGTTTTTTCTTGACTCTTTAAAATTGAAAAAACAAGTTGTGTCAAAGCGTCTAAAATTCATTTAATTCGAAAATCATTTTTCCCTTTTTATTTTGAGTTGATCAAGTAATCCGCAATCGTGGAAGAAAGTCAATCAAAACCCCGTCATTCACGGAGACTCACGAGTCAACCGTCATTGACTCCAGAAGCGAAATCATTCTGGATGAAGCGAACTCGTTTAACCGGATCGAAGTCCCCTAGGTTGGTTGGAGCAAGCACTCCAACATCCTCAGAGACTCTGGCTACTCCAAAAATTTCTGGAATCCTTGCTTCTACATAAGAAATTCCGAAACAACAAAAGGAAATTACAACTGATCCTAGTGTGACGGTTAACACTTCTATTCCTGAACCGACTCTATCTACAACCGATTCGAAAGGTGTTACTCCCCAATCGTTTGCTGCTGCAGAACTTACATCTTCTTCGGCACCAGAAATATTTTACGGACCTGACGGTCTGCCTCTTCCTCCAGGATTGATTGCCATAGAAGAGATTGTGGAAGATCCTCCGTCTAGCACTCCAACGTAACTTGGAGCTGGGATCGCCCTGTATCCTTCTTCATCAGAAAATATTCACCCACCCTCGGAAATTTCCGAAGAATCGCTGAGGAATCTTTTGGATAGGCTTAATATGTCTGATTAACCGTCAACATCAAGGACTATGTCACTTGACACAGCAACAACGGAAGCTCCTTCTGCTATTCTAACAATGTTCGTCGGCGTGCCATCTATCCCAACCAGCTTTCAATTGCTAGATGGAGTCCATCCAGGGACTATTTCAACAGTATGGACTGTTCCCGTTTGTTCGTCTGGAATTATATCTAGAATCTCTTACATTGAGTCTTGACAAATTGATCTGTCACAAGGTCAATTTGGGAAAACTGGTCCCCAAAGGCAAATTATTCCTTTGAGCACTGGATTACCATTGTATGGAGGGCCGTATACCCTTTCATTGTCTTCCTCGGAAGGACAACCATACGTGAGTTCGCAACAAAATGTGGGTTATGCTGGAATCACAACTAGTGGTTGGGTACCAATCCTGTCTCAACAACCAAGAGTTGTATGCTCAATACAACAAAGTTCACCTATGACAAACATCCCCACTACGCTGACTATTGTGGCAGTATTGCAAGTACAAGCGTCACCAGCTGTATGCCAACCTCAAGTTTCGCAAGTTGCAATACAACAATCTCTTGTACCTCCGACACAACCACAATCACCAACTAGTGGAATGGCACAGGTTCAAACGGGGAACACCAATCCCCATCTTGGTCAAATAGTCAGTACTGGACAACAGTCCATGGCTTCACAACCATGGCTGGTGCAATACCAACAACCACAATTCTAGAAGGCTTACCAAGGATATGAGCAACAAGTCTTTGCGAGTAATGGGAAGCCGTATCAACCATATCATAATGGTTATGCCCATCAACCTTACCAAAGTTACCAACATCAAATGCATTATGCTGGTATGCAAAGACTGACTGCTCAAACGATTCCGTCTTATCCTGGGTATGCTCAACCAAGCCTGAATCAACACTTTCCCTTCGTGGCAACTTTAGAGTTACCGGATCTAAGTTGATTAATGAATGATCCAATTGCTTACGCCCCTTGGTGGCTGGCGATTCCGCATAAAATTCCGTCGTATATTCCTAAATTGAATGGAAATCTGGAAAAAGACCCATCGAATCATGTGATGACCATTCATCTATGGTGTTCATCAAACACTCTCAATGATGATTCGATTCGGCTTCGCCTTTTTCAGCACACGTTAATTGGTCTAGCAGCAAAGTGGTATATCAAACTGCCTAGAGCTTCGTTTGATAACTTCAGTACCCTAGCCACAACCTTTTTAACCCATTTTCAGTTACCTATCAGGTAGGAAACAGGAACTGAGTTGCTTACCAATTTCAAACAAACGACAGTCACTCACATATTCAATCATATTCATGAGTGGCGGCGTCTTCGTAGAATGGTAAAAACATATGTTCCTGATCAGCTATTGGCTGAATGGTTTATTAAGTCGCTGTTACCTGCTATTACAGAAGATGTGGCAAAGGGAGGAGTCGTCACTGAAGAGCAATTTATTGCTCGTGCACAATATCTAGACTTGATCTATACTCAGTCTGGCATGCTCTACGATAAAATCCCTGACGCTCCTAGACCAGAATTCTCCGTTCCTCTGCCTCCTAAATTAAACAAAGACTCTCATGTCGGCGATGGTGTGATAGGTATGACAAGCACTAAAACCACGAAGGCCACATCGAAAAAGGCCCACACGGTTTCAAGTCAAGATGCAAATGAGGAACTTCTAGCCTCGGAAGTAAATGCTGTGTCAATAGACAAAGGCAAAGAAACCAAGTAGCCATGTGGCAAGAAGAAAAAACAAGGGAAGAAGAAAAACCAAGGAGACTCATCTCCTAGAAAATCTTCTACGAACCCTTCTGGGAATTTGAAACCCAAAAATCCATGCAGTATATGTGATGAGGATCACTGGACTAGAGAGTGTCCATTTAAAGAAGAACTTAGAAAATTCTTCAAAAGTTCAAAAACCTCGGCTGTACTAATTGATCTGTTTCCAAATCTAGGAACAAATCTGGTTGCTAGCGAAAATGCTTCCCCGTCCCAAGTGCTAATGTTGTCAGTCTCGAAACAACTGAATGATGCTCTTATAACGACAAGGAGTAAAGATTATGGGAATCCATAGATGTTGAAGAACAAGGATAATGATCAACCTAGTAGTTCAACAAAGACTTCAACATAAGTCATGCCACACATCATTCCTGAATTAACAATAAAAACTCCAAAGGGAGTAGTACAGAAATCGACGTTTAATCCTCGTGCCCGAGTAGCACAACACTATAATATAGTGGAGGATTTAGCTCAATCGCCATCCGTGATGTCGACTCTTGAGGTACTGCAAAATTGCCCCTCGCAAAAGCAGGCTTTATTATCAGCAATAGGTGGGATTGACCTAATGGATTCCAATCTTGTATCTTTCAATCATAAAGGATATGACCCTCAGTTACCAACTCAACTAGCTTTCCTCATTCAAGTGAAAGCCCTCAACAAAACTTTTCATAGAACAGTTATTGATGATGGGGCATCCACATGTATAATGTCAATGAGTTGCTGGAAAACTCTAGGGTCTCCGTCCTTGTCACGATCATCAACAACATTGAAAGCATTTGATGGACGTACATACACCCAGTATGGGATACTAAGTAACTTGCAAATCGAACTGGGGGGAAAAACAGTAGAAATTGATGTTGAAGTCATCGATGGGATCTTGACTACAACATCCTATTGGGAAGACCTTGGATATATGCCATGGCAGCTGTTGTGTCGACCTACTTTAGGAAAATTGCATTTCCTTCCCAAGGAGGAATTATGATCATCGACCAACAGACTTTTCTCCCCAATAGTTCGCAAGTTACAGGAAGCATTCCGATGATCCATGGAAGCCCTAGCATGCTTCATAATATCAGAGTAGGCCTACTAAAAGACCTTACGCTAATGGGAACTTTTACCCTACCACCTCCTACGAATTTGGCGGAAGTGGCTAATGTAGGAACCTACAATATGATATCTTCCATTCAAAAGATGTCAGAAAACGATGTTAAAATGGATCATTCACAAGTTTTGCCTCTAACCCCGCTAGAAATATTATAGCAATCAATGTTCTCAGCATGGGAGGCAAACCCGCATCAACTCTCGTCGAGCGTTTGGATAGATAGGTCTAAGGAATATAGCACCCCTTCAGATCCTTGGTCGCAAGTACACTCTACAGATGAAGGAATCATTGAATTGATGATGATTGATGGGGCACCATGGGAAGATTACCACCATCGTTCCCATCTTCTGACTTGGAAAGAATATAATTCCGGCGACCTACACCATCCTTCAGTATTTGACTTTCTGACGAATACTGTAAATACGATGGATTCCAAGAGAAACCTATCCAATATCGAAGAGACTACTGCCATAAATATCTCAACCAAAACAGATGTTGTAGAGAATATTCATGTTGGCAAATCTTGTTCTTCTTCCAAATTGGAAATATATAGCACTCTCTTTCGCGAGTTTAGAGATGTCTTTGCTTGGTCATATGATGAAATGCCAGGTATTGACTTGAGCATAGTTGAACACGAAATTAAGATGTATCCAGATGTCAAACTGGTACGACAACGGCTAAGGCAAGTGCACCCCAAGAAAGCCGTTGCCATCAAGGCAGAAGTTGAAAAACTCCTCCATGCTGGTTTCATTTACCCCATTCCTCTGACCGATTAGGTATCGAATATTGTTCCTGTGATTAAAAAACAAGGAACTATTAGAGTGTGTGTCGATTACAGGGATGTAAATCAAGCTTGTTCGAAGGACAACTACCCTACACCCTTTATCGACTAGATAATTGATGAATGCGCCGGATGCAAAATATTTTCATTTATGGATGGGTTTTCTGGGTATAATAAAGTAAATAACCGCCCACAGGACCAGTCAAAGACTGCATTCATTTGTCCGTGGGGCACATTCGCATATCGAAAGCTACCCTTTGGTTTGAAGAACGCAGGGGAACTTTTCAGAGGGAAATGAACTATGCTTTCCATGACATCAAAAACCTCATTCAACCTTATCTCGATGATCTCCCAGATCATTCGTGAAAGCGGACCGATCATCCGCGCCATTTGAGAGCAATATTTCTACGTTACCGACACTACAAGATACGATTCAATCTGCACAAATGTGTGTTTTGTGTCAGTTCTGGTTGTTTGCTTGGCTTCATCATCTCAAAGGATGGATTCGTCTCGACCCTTGCAAGGTTCAGGCAATCATCGATTTTCCTCCACCTTCAAACCTACTTCAGATTCAGAAACTCCAAGGGAAAGCAAATTTCCTCAGGAGGTTCATTCCAAATTACGCTGAACTAGCTAAAGGTTACACTCGTCTATTGAAAAAGGAAGTACCCGTCGTTTGGGACCAGGTCGCGCAAGCCTCCTTTGATTCTTTAAAGAAATCTCTAATACAAGCATCATTAATGTATACTCTTGATTATCAAAAATACTTTAACCTGTATTTGGCTGCGGCAGATACGACCATAGCAATGGTTTTAGTTCAAGAAGACAATGGAATTGAAAATCATATATATTATTTAAGTCTAAACTTAAATGATATGGAAATGAAACACTCCTACGTTGAAAAGCTCACCCTCGCGGCTGTTCAGGCGATACAGAGATTTCGACACTACGTCCTCTTCAGGAAAACTACCTTTTTTATTCATATTGCAACCCCATGACTTATATATTGTCGCGACAGTTACTGGGGGGCAAATATTCAAAATGGATAGCAATTCTACAAGAGTTTGATTTGGAATTCAAAAAATCCAAATCAAAGAAAGCCCTGGTATTCGCAAATTTACTATGCGATCTCCCATCATCGTCCAACGATGCAACATCCGAAGAAGCTATCGTGGATGAAAATTTGTTTATGATAACTTCAGGTGATTTGTGGTACGGAGATATAGTCATTTATCTCTAGACACAAACATATAGGTCTAATACCTCACGCTCTGAACAACGACATATTTGATACCAAGCAAAAGACTACGTGATCATCGGTGATACTCTTTACTGTCGCGGTATCGATATAGTTATCCGGAGGTGCCTTACCCTTGAAGAGGCCGAAAAAGTCCTGAATGACTACCATTCAAGCGCATGTGGGGGGCATCAATCCGGTTATGCTATGGCGCAAAAAGTTTTACGAGCAGGATACTTCTGGCCAACAATGTTCAAAGATTGCATAACCGCAGTTAGAAGTTGTCATGCTTGCCAAATTTTCGATAGCAAAACCAGAAGACCACCCGCACCTCTGCAACCAGTAGTAGTTGTTGGGCCATTCACCAAATGGGGCATAGATTTCATGACATGTAACCCCACCTCGATTGGGGGGCATGGGTACATAATAGTCATGGTGGACTATTTTACCAAATGGGCCAAGGCGATGCCTACATTAAACAACAGCGGCAAAACGACTGCCCTTTTCTTTTTCAATCACGTAGTCTCCAAATTCGGCGTTCCACAAGCCATAGTCACAGATCATGGATCGCATTTTCCCAATCACATGATGGTTGAGTTGGCTGCCAAATTAGGACTATCCCACGACAGCTCTACTCTGTACTATCCGTAAGCTAACGGACAAGTTGAAGCAATCAACAAAGTCCTAAAGTGCATGCCGCAAAGGATGATCGAAGTCCACAAATGGGATTGGCACCTAATCCTGTACTCGGCCTTGTGGGCATACTGAACATTGGTAAGAAATGCAACCGGATTCACACCATTTCAATTGGTGTATGGTTTGGAAGCAATCTTACCGGTTCAATGTGAAATCTCATCCCTCAAACTCGCAGTCGACCTTCTCCCTGGAACCTCAGAAGAAGAGGATTGTTTCTTGGAACTAATCCATTTGGATGAAACCCATCGTGATGTAGCTTCGGCTAACGAAGCTCATAAGAAGCAAGTCAAAGCACAGTTCAATAAGAATGTCAAACCTCGTGTCTTCTTAGAAGGTGACCTAGTCTTACTTTACGACCAGGAATCCGATAAATTGGGAGCAGGGAAATTCAAATCATTATGGATGGGTCCCTATATTGTTAAATGAGTATTAGCAAAAGGAGCCTACGAGTTGATGGACTATGATGGGATTCCACTGGTGCAACCTCGCAACGGGTTGTACCTCAAGCGTTACTATGCTTGATTTAGCATAGTAATCCTCATGCTTTTGTTACATTTTTGTTTTTGCCAAGAGAATTTAGTTTGGTTAAATAATCCACTTTTTGCATTCGTTGTAGATGTCGAACCTACTGGAATCATTCGTTGGATATGCCGACGGAGCAAGTCGTAGTTCACAGAACCTGTCTTCTGCGTCATGGGCCATTTTCAATCCCAGAGGTGAGTTAGTAAGTTTTAGAGGAGTGTGTATTGGTCGGTCTACGAACAATATCGTTGAGTACAACGCATTGATAGAACTCCTTTCTGATGCCATCACATATGGCATATGCCGACTTGTCGTTAGGTTAGACTCACAGCTGTCATTCTACAACTCACCGGCATCTATGTTGTATGAAATCCAGCTATCTATCGCATGTTCCTAAGGGTCAAAATTTTGGAAAGACAGTTCGATTTCATATAATATCAATATATTTCCAGATGTTTAAACACATTAATAGACTCATTGGCAAATTATGTGTTAGATAGACATTTGTGACATTTATAAAAAGAAGCATCACATCAATATATGCAATAGGATTATGTAACTTAACCAAAATAAGGCCCCGAAAATCAAAAATATATTTCATAACTGTTTATAATCTGCACATAATGTTCTGTAACCAAGACAAAATTGGTCAAATGGCCCAAAACTCAAAATGCTAGGGGGCACCCTAGCCTAATGATGCTGGTGATAACAAGTCACTGCTTGTGAAATCATGCGTAAGAGCCTAGTCCATCGACTCGACACTCCAGTAGTATGTCGCTGCAACCGAAGAGGCAGCTCATCGGTCCTCACATCCAGGATACCAAGGGTAAGGCCCTCGATCTGGTCCTATAATGCTGATAGAGTCTTGACCACATCAAGGTCGCGAAGGATGGCCCTCCCAACAACCTCTCCTACTAGAGCAGCCGCTGGGTCTCTGTGGCGTACCGCCGGTCGAACTGGACGAACATCTGCATAAGCACATGAGTTTTGATTATTCTTGGTCATAAGAATATAAGAACATTATAAAGAGCAATGAACAGAGATATGGTCAGAGAATTACCCATGGCACCCCACTGCTCACCAACCGCGAGCACCAAATCCGGATCACCTCGGAAATCCATACTAGCATCTGGGAACCTGGCATAAACCATCTCCTAACGGTCAAACCACTCGAAGAAGGTCTCAGAAAAAGAAATCTGGGGCTGACCAGCGTGCAGAGACATAAGATCGACCCATCTCTACATCCGTGGTTCGGTCGGTGGAGGTAGGCCAAGTGAAATGTACTGCGGCTGCATCAGTGGGATTCTCTCCAAGGCAAAAGTGGTCAAAATAGAACCATAACCAAAGTTCTTGGATTTGCCACTTTTCACCTTGGTCAATTTTTCTTTCATCACAAAAAGTACTGCATCACACCAATTGAACACCTTCGGTTCAAGGCATTCCAAAGCATACTGCATGTAAGATCTGTTGGCTATATGAAGAGCAGAACTACCAGCCAGTCTAGCAAAATTGAACAGAATGGTCTGCAAGGGCCGGTTAGTGACATCTTGGATATTGATCTTGTCGCCCGTACTCGGCTGAGATCCCTCTCTGCAATGCCAGCGAATGTACTCCCTCACGGACTCACCCCCACAGGCGGAGCCTGATAATGAGAGAGGGGCACCATGCCTCGATAAACAGGTCAGAAAATAGATGTCCACCACTTTCAAGGGGATCGATTTGCCCCTAATTTGGAACACCTAGTTGATAGGATCCCAGGCATTGAGGAAATATTGTAACAAACTGATTTATTGCCTCATGCTAGAGATACGGAAAAACTTCAGCAGGCCACAGTTTCATAATGCAGCCACTGTGCCTGGATCATGTAAAACAACAACGTCATCTTCTTCATGCTCATGTTCTCGCCATGTAACAACCATTTTTCTCCGATGAATCTCTGAAAAACGAACAAGGGAAGAGTCAGGACCTTCATTTGGTGAAAACAAGCAAAAATTTCTTGAGGAAACTATGGAAAAACTTTCCTCCCTGCGTCCATCGCACCCCAAAAAGTGTACTAGGAATGATGCATACTGACTAGTTAGTGGAAAGATCAGTATGCATCACACCTTTCAACTAAGGAAGGGTGCGATGGTCCCAGGGAAAATTCTTCAAACCCCAGGGGCTCAACTGGACAAGGAAACAAGCTCAGAATCCAAAATGAAAGGCATGAAATGAAAGAGCACAAGTTTAGCTCTTATCTGGTCCGAACGACATCGAGAATCATCCACAAAATCTCCCAGAATCTGCTGGTGAAAATCAGGGGGGGAAAGCACCTCCAGAGCTCCAGCAAACCAAATTCAAATGAAATGGTAAAATGAGAGGTAAAAGTCACTTTTAATTTACTATGCACATAATTCAAGTAAAATATTAGTGTTTTGAACTCATTTATCAAGCATATGTTTTTGTTTCTAATTGGTTTGATGAAGCAAATGAATAGGTAGTACGATCTTTGAAAGAACAAAATGCTAAGGGTGAATCAAAAACTCAATGACCATCATGGTGAGCAATGTTGTCGCAGAGTTCAAGCTCATTAAAAAATAAACCCTCCACGAGCAATTTTAGCGCATAGTTCAAGCTCGTTTAAAAATAAACATTAGTCATGAGCAAACATTTCCCCCAGCGCTTAAGCTCATTAAAAAATAAACCGGTAAATAACCATTGTGAATGCTTTATCGCCAGGTTTTGATCCTTGGTCGTGTTCTCGCCATCACCTCCACTTTGTTTTTAGCCAATCATTCACCCCCATATGATTATTTACCCCTTTGAGGAACATCTGCGAAGAGTGATTCTGTTAGCCATCCTTGTGACACTGCCGTGATTGGAAAATTCCAAATCTTACTTGGAATCAACTGCTACCCAAAACCATCACTCGTCCCTCGAAAACGAGTCTCCTTTAAGCTCTTTTCACCCGACTCGTAAAATATGAAAAGATTGCTGAGCGATTGGCCTCTCTAGCTCGTTAAAGGCATCCGAAGTGCTATCCCTCCTATAGATTTTAATCTTTTTGGACTTGAGGGATTATTACACAAAAAGATCGAGCGTTTTTCTTGTTCGGCTCGTTAAAACTATCGAAAATTCATCCCTTTTGTATTATTTTATGCTTTTTCGGACTTAAGGGATTATACAACGAAAAAGAATCTTTGGAGTCTCCTTTCTATTTCTTTCAGACTCTCTAAAATTGAAAGAGACCGAGTTATCTTTGTTGTTAAACTCGTTAAAACCGAATAGTGACAAACTCATCCAAATGGACGAGAACGAGTTTCA
>APFE030978947.1:828-52518 GCA_000404065.3 Pinus taeda
CTACATGGGAGGGGTGGGACAGAGTCCCTGATCTCACCCACTAGCACTCCCGCCGTGACTTGGGCTGGAAGGGTTGAAGGACCTTCGCCTTGAAGATCACGATGCCATGAGGGCAGGTCCCAAAGTTGGGTCGCTCTTGAGGAACCTACTGGGGGGTGCGCATCAAGGCGGATTCCTTGATCCCCGACACCATTAGTCTCACTATAGCAGGCAACATAAGAGATGATAGTGGTCTATAACGTTGCACTATACTTTCCCCTCGTAGTCACTGGATGCTTGAAGGGCAAGTGGTTGGGCACCCTTGGAACTTCAGGGAAATTTCTTGAAGGGCACGACCAACTTGGCACCCTTGGCATCACAAATAAACTATTAGGTGTGGCACCCTTGGAACTTCTAGGGAAATTCTTGAAGGGCACAACCAAACTTGGCACCCTTGGAATCATTAAAAAAAAAATAAATAATATAAGTAAGGAATGAAAACTAGGTAAATTTACATCAAGGGTAAATGATGATTAGAAACCAAGGTAATTAAATCAAAAATAAAACTTGGAATAAGGAGGATCATAGGAAGAAATAAAATAGAGTACCTTAAAAACTCTACCCTTCCCATGTTGGGAAATACTAGGTAGATTAGGTGGTTTAATTAGGTAAAAGGGGAAAGACGAACATAATTGTAAGGATAAAGATTAATCCTAAACTAATTAAACCTAATTAAGAAAAGAGGAAGGTGAATTAAAATAAAAATAATAAATTAAATTTAGAGAAATGTAGAGAAGCTCCATGTGGCAACAACCAACATAAGAATATCCATCTAAGAGATAAACTTGAGTTAAATTAGGGAGTAGATTGGGGATAAAATCTTGACTCATTAATTGACTTCAAGTAATAAACACAATTTAAGGAATAAAAGGGGGGATAAAGAGACAACTAGGAGAAGAAATAGGAATCTTGTGAGGTGAGGAAAATATTAGTTTTAAATAAAAAGTTAAGTAAATAATTTTGGATGACCTTTGATGAGAGAGTGACACATGGGTAGGTGAATAATCAAGCTATTAAATAAACTATATATATATATATATAATTATGCATGACATGTGAAGTGTCATCTATCAGGACTCTTATAAAAGAAGGGGCAAGTCATGGGAGAAAGAACTTTTTGGAACCCTATTGTGGGATGGATGATATGATGTGAAAGAAATGATTACGAAGCTATAGTGAGTTTGGTGAGGTAGAGGATTTTTAGAGAGGGGACTCTTGAGCCAAGGTGTGCTCTCCTCTACTAGCTAGAGCTTTCCTCCATTGTACAACCCCATTGCAGCTCGGGATCCGCGGGGAAGAAGAGTACCCAAGGAGTAGGCTAGGAGGTTAACCGATGGGTCTTCGCATTTGGATCAAGTGCGTCATCATTCACTCTCAGAAGTGACCGGCAACAAGGGAATACCAGTACCAGCAGAGCAAGCAGAGTCTCTCCTTCTGGTGAACGGTACATATGTATTTCATTACTAATTGATCTTAGTTAAAAGTATGTAAATGTTATGATATGTTTCCTAAAATGAGTGTCAACAATGTGTGTGTTGAATAAATTTGAAATCTCAATGTGTTTCTTTTCTAGTCGTATTTGCTGTAAAAAAATATAAATAAATAAATAAAAATAAAAATAAAAATGTATATAGTCCTTACACTTGGTATCTGAGCTATGTCGAACCCTTGAGACCTATGGGCCCATGCATGCATGACTAATTTGGTTCAATATCTACTACATTTATAATGTTGCAATTGTTGTTCCAAACCTGAGCAATGATGATTTTGTTGAGTGCTCATGGCATCTCTCAATTCCTCTGCAATTCCTCTACTATTTTCACTGCGTGCATTGTATACCGAAGTGTGATCATGCATATTGGCATTAGGGCACTCATGATCTGTGTATGATTGGTGCTCTGCGCAAAAGAATTTGTCACAATCGTCGCAGCTGAAAGGCAAGAAATCCAGTTGATTGCAGGATTCTTGGCTACATTGCTTGCCAAGATCAGGGAACAAAGGTGTTTCCCCCATATTTCTATTATTCCCTTACCCTCTATATCGTGGATTTCTTCTTTTTTCTGATCTAAATCACTAGACAGAATGAGTGGACTGAATTGATACCAAGCCATGAAAGAAAGGGCATGTGCCCAATTTATACATACCACGGAAACTTGGGGGTTAAGTCACGCATGCCGCCACGATACGCGAACCCAAATAAGTTTCCTATCTCTATTTGTATTTCTGAACATTTCCAGAAGTTTCCAATAGCCATTTTTGGAAGCAATTTTCATAATCCAACTTGTTAGGTTAAGTTTTATCTTTTTCAGATTTGCAAAAATCCTTTTCTGAATCATAGTCTTGGCCTTCTGTGGAGTAATAATATTTGTATAAAACACACATAACGGCAAAAAGGGCACAGCGAGTAGCAATGATCCCTGTTTCGTCAGGGAGTAATATTCCATAAGTTTCTGCATGGCAAAGATCCATAAATTTCAATAATAAGACAATAGGATACGGACAAATTACCAATTCTACTTAGTCAAATATTTAACTTGTTTTTATTATTTTAAATAGATTACTTTGGTTATTACATGTAAATAATTAATTCAAATTGTGGGAGTTTATTGGATCATTTTATATTTATTTTAATCTATAATTGTGAAAAATAAAATGGTTCATCACATTGCTTATGTATGGAAATTATCAATTTTATTTTTCCATAAGGAAGAAAGCGTCCATTCTATTAAGTAGAACGGAGTACATGGACTTAAGTCATAAACAAAAATGCCCTGAGTAAGTAGTAGATCACGAAGTAGTTACTATAATAGAGAAAAAAAAAAAACCATGACATAAGATGCCAGACACAGATGGTTCGTGTAGAATCCAGGTTACATCAAAAGTCTAGAAATTATATGAGAAAATAGACCAAATATTCTTCCAGCAGAAATGCAAACAACAAGATATTAAGTGTATAGTTGACTCATGGGACCACATAGCCTTGATGTTGAAATAATCATAATTCATTCCCAAATCTTGTTTTGGAGCTCCTGCTAGAAACAGTGTTGTTCACGAGAAGATGATCTGTGGAGATAGAAATGTGCCCTAAAAAAAAAAAATATGTAACCATCTTCTGCACAGAGAGCCTTCTTGGAGAGAGAATCTATCTATATGTTCCACTCTTTGTGGATGTGCTGAAAAGGAAGAGAGTGAATTGTCTTTCAGGCCAGAAATTTTGTCCATCCAGTGGCTTAAGCTTAGAACCTGCAGATTGTTGATTCAAGTGATCCAGTCAATGACACATTTTGAGTCATCAAAAGCCTGTAGAGCTGTAAGATGCATGTGGAATGAAAAATAAAGGAAGGTCTAGCATGCATAGATCTCAGCCTTAATGTTAGTATGGAACCAAAGTATATGGAAGGAAGATGTCCCTTGAAGTGCCTCCTTGCGCTCTAGACTAAATCACCCATAAACAAGTGTCAGTAGATCTCTGTTAGAACCTATTAGGAGAATGTCGCAGACATAAAATTCTTCCAAGTGTAGAATTGTGGCACAAGCCTCACGATTAGGCTCTAGGGTTAACCGGACATTGCCTGGTTGTGTACGTAAAAATAATAAAATAAATAAATAGTATAGAACTGGTTCTTACACCAGATTAGCCTGGGTTCGTCTATCAAAGGTGTGCAGAATTAGAAATAACATAAGCTTCAACCAGATAGGTTTTGGTTCTAGTTTTAGAAGGCCTTTAAAGGCGCAAGTGCTGGCACTGACATCTCTGTTTCCCTTCCTAAACAAGAGAAAGGACACCATTGTTGTGAAAGAGGAGCTATTGGAAGCCATCGAACCATTGGACAAAGGGGCTGAAGCAATCAACGTGGTCCATGAAACTGCATTACGTTCAAGCATTCTGTCAAACTGTAGCTGCACATCCTCTACTCTCCCATTCTACCATTATCTCGTAATAGCCACTGTCCCCGAGATCACTTCAGTTTCGGCACCATGACTGCCCTTAGTCTTCTGACTCTAAATTCGAGTTTATGGGCTTTGTCCAGACCCTCGTTTAAGAGTGTGGGCAATGTCTCTGATGGTAACATTTGAATAAACCTTAAGCACAGGACAACAATAAAGTGTATCGGTATTCTCAGTTTAGAGTCCTAAATGAGAACAGAACATCAACAAATAGCATGCACGATACAACAATTTATATGCATATTTACAGTTTTGGGTCACAATATTTTGCTAGTTGAAATTTGGTGCTTAAAGAGGAGAATGAGATTCGATAACAGCCACAGCAACATTTACCAGAATGAGATTCGATAACATTTATGAGATTGCATAATCTAGGTGAGAGGAGAATGAGTTTAGTCCCTTCTATGCACAGAACTAGAAGACGACAATAACCCTCATAGGGATGAGAGCAAGAGTAATTTGGGTGTGTGTGCTTTGTAATCTATTTCGAGGTGTGGGATTCTAAGAGTTTTCACTAATGGTGTATGTTCTTGAGTTGAGCAGTAAGCCGAGATTCGGCAAGTTATTGAAGGATCAAATCTGCTTTTGACTAGAAGCATCCCCAGCTTATCCCTGTTCTGAGAGCTGAGTTGAGGCTCCATAAGTGCGTTTGGCGTGGAAGAGTTGATTATCTGTAATATTCATCCCTATCTTTGTGACACAGTTATGAGATATTTTATGCGCATTTCAATTATAACATAGATCAAAGAAGATTGATGCAAATGTAATTGTATGTTTTCCCAATTTAGATTTATTAATAATTATTATCTATATTTTATTGACATGCATTATGTTACAAAGAGCACTTAGTTCCCTTTGCAGCTTTTATTTTGATACTACTATGTCTTTGAGAAAATTAGAAACATATGAAACAAAACGAGATTGAGATTGTCTAGACTTTATCCTTCCTACAATTCAGACAAATTTCTCCACTTTTTCCCATTAGAGGATTTATGTTTCCAAGTGAATCATAGAGTTGGAGAGCTAAAAAAAAAAAATGGTCTGACCACTATCATAGTCATTCACAATAAAAATGGTGTCTACCCTAGTTGTCCTAAGCGGTTCTTAATCTAACTGCAATAGACCCATTTCATTTTGGAGATTTATGTAGTAGTGGTTTTCAAAGGCATCTGGGTGCCCGGATCAACTTTCGTTATGGTGTCCCCATTACCATTCTATGGTAACGTGCCTTGAAAGGGGGGCACTTCTCTATAGGTTTCAGTATGTCGTTAGTAGACTTATTGTTCCCCGTACTAAGAACAATTGTTTTAATTTTTAGTGAACAAATGGTATTCAATTTCCATTCCTAACAAATTTTCGTCTCCAGTACGAGTTCAGTTCTTCAATTCAATTTCTTGTCCATCTGATGGTTCATCGTGTCCATTTTAAATTTTAATTGTCTTATAGCAATTTTTAAAACCACAATATGTTTTGAGTCTCTTTGTTGTGCCTTGCTTTCCAACTTAACTGCTGAGTAAGGCTTGCTCAAAACGATTTAAAATTTTCTCTGAAATTAAAATACCTTCCCTCTAAAACCATATGCATTTTATACAGTAAAATAGTAGTGAATACAAAAATTGAACCGCATCTATTTAATCCTAATCAATTGAGCATTTGGAGCTAAAAGACCGATAATTAATATGAAAATATATATATATAATATATATATATATATATAATATATATATATATATATATATATATATATTATATATATATATATTCACTTTAAAGTTTAGATTTACATTGTGTCTTGAGGCTTGTATTTTGGGCCTTGGCCCAAGCCTATCTTCTTGTTTTGAAATGACATAATCTGAGTACCATTCACAGTTTTGCAATCAGAAGCTCACTCAAGCTCCCTTCCTCTTTAACCATCTTTTCCCAAATAAAATCAAGGACAATCTCATTCCTTTTCAGTGATTTTGTAATCATAGTTGCAAAGAAAATCCAGTAGTGGGGGCTCTGGATGGAATTTCTATTATAGTCCACCTTCTGTTGTATATGGATTGTTCTTTCTGCATTGTCTGCTAGCAGCCTTTGGGTCTCCTGCTACCATTTCTTTGTCAGTGTCATACTGATATACATAGTTGAATGCAATGGTTTCAACACGGTTTTCAGGTTGAAATTTTATTTCAAAATCGATTGAATATTACATCCTTAGAGTTTAATTTTAAGTAAGCATATAAAAGCTCGAAAGCCATAGAGTATCAATAGTAAGTACATATATATACATATAATAAAAACAAACTGAAATGATGTCCAACCATTTTCGGTATAAAAAAAAAAACAAATTTCATGACAACTCTCCTTATCTTCGTCATTTTATTTTAGAATTAAAGTTAGCCAAAATTAATTTCAAAGTATTTTCTATGGATTTGGTGGAACCTTTAAATCGGTCTCAACGTGCGTGATCCTGCAACATTTCTTGAACTGATATGATACATTGTGTTTTGTTTGGAATCCACACTTTGCATTGTGCATGATAGCCTTGCCTTCGGACATTCATATAAAGCACGTGTTTTTATGACAATCACAATTTTGTTTTCGTGATAGATAGGGCCGAAGGTGAAGCTTTCATTGTTGTGTGTGATCATATGCATAATATTATTTGGCATAATTTTTGTCTTCCCATCACATTCACTTGACCCTTACAAGATTTGATATCAACTCGATACTTGTTATCCTTTGATATTTTCCACATGTTAATTTTCCATCCATCTAGGACCTCAATGTGATACCAATGCATGGTAACTCATGGCATGGGAATGTGTCATTAATCATTAGAAAATGTGGCATATTTGTAATAAATTTATCCCGTTTTATGAGCGATGTTCTTTTCTCCCAATCAAGGTGTCAACAACCCTGTATGGTTCGATAGTCACAAGAGATTTCAATAGTTATGTTTAACACAACAATCATCGATATTCCATTCGATTAAAAAGGGATTCGTTTAAAAATTATCAACATTGGTTTTGTTAAATGTATAAATCTTTGATCATTTTCAACATAAGTTTATTCATATTTTACAAGCGCAGTTTTAGTTTAAAGAGATCAAAGGCATTGATTTTCACTTTGGTTTGAATACATGACATTGGTTGGGTTTGGGTAATCTTACGATTAAAGTAAAAAAAAAAAAAACCTATGATATTTGATTTTAACATAATGTTTAAATATTGTAAACAATGTTATAAGAAAATCTATGATAGTTGATTTTGGTATAGAGTTTAAATATTGTAAACAATGTCATTTATAACATAGATTGACATATGAAAATTATGTTTTGCGTAGTAATGTCTTGGTTAATAAATTTAATATTTACATCAATTGTATAGAATTTATATATAATGGGATGTATTAATAATTAAATGTTCATTTCAAAAGGATTTTTTTTACATGCGTACATGAAAAATTATGAGTATATTTTAAAATATTTGTTTTGAAGAATTTAATAATAACTTGAATTAAATTATAGTTTTCATAAATATAATTATTGATATAAATATATATTACAGTTTGGATATAATAATTTTAATTTGTTGTCATGATAATTTAGCAATTTATTTAGTTATTTATGTATGAGCGAGTGAAGTGGAGTGGTCATTGGTCATAAGTTATGACGACTTAATAGTATCCTTGGGTTTTACTTGAGAGAGGCTGTGATTTTCCTTTTGGGATGAACCTTAGTGATAGCAAGGGATGTCACTATCTCTTTCTTTATAGATGAGGCATCGTAGGTGTTATAATCAATTTGTTTCATCTCGATAGTTTCTATGTAGCTAAAATAAAAATTTTCCCACCTTTGCAAATAGAAGACAACTTCCTTGGATTGGGAAGTATGCTTTTCATTTAATTGGCATAAGTTCCTTATTTAGAGTATTCTCGTTTATCTCTCAATTCAATACTCGATATATTATCAACTGCATGATTAGATCCTTCAATTGTTAGGTCATGTGTCACATCATCTCTAACCAATTGAGACACTAGCATCGTCACTTACTAGTTGGGGTAACAAGGATATTATCAGTAATCAATTAATGTGGTGATGTTTCTTGGTTGGCTGAATTCATAGGAACTATTCCTTGAACACTACATACACCAAATATAGTCCTTTAATTTATAATGGAATCCATGGTATAGATACTTTGGGAAATTCTAACCTACCCACTAGAAAGTAAATCAATTTGGATATTCACTTACTAAAGAGTCATTATTTCTTGGAATAACCCATATTCAGATCCCAAGTCAAACTAAAATGGTAGATAACTATGACGTCGACCAATGTGAGCTTAGATTGGAGGGATTGCATACCTACTATTAATTTCCTTGAGAAATGGCCAACAAGAACGAAGAAAATGGGGAGCAAACTTTTGATAATAATAAAAAAAAAAGACTTGCATTATGAACATAGTATGAAGGATGATCATAACAAGGACAATTGTTGGACATTACATCACAAGCTCATGTTCGAAGGAACTATACTAGAAGGACACTCTTGAATATTCAAGAGGTTAATGGAATGAAAATGAGAAGCATTAGATTTTATGACAATGTTTCATGAGGGCCTAATAGAACTGATTAGGTGAAAAAAAAAATTGCTTAATTTAAAAATCAGAGATACCTGTTACTAGAAGGTTAGCAACAGTTTCAGGGAGGATTCCTAGGATATGTATCATCATTTTTCCTTTATGTTCTGAGGACTTCGAGACGAATTCCATTGTTAAGAGGGGGTTTATGTAGTGCCCACTCTAGTTTCCTGACCTTAATATGACATTATCTTAGATACTTTAGTCTTTGAGGAACTCAGGTTGAGGTTTTAATCTCATGTCTCTATTATTAGTTAATGTAATGGTTATGCATGTTCTCTATTGATATTATGATGATTGTGGTATAAATGGTTATGTTTGTTATCTATTTGATGTTATGATAATGATAGACATGATGGATGTGTCCCGTATGTTACCTATTTTCTTTAGTCCAGGCTTACAATGGACAATGATATGAATGACTAGGAATTGTTAATGATGCTATTATGTAAACCTTGTTACCGATGATTATTGAGTATGGCAGGAAACCATCAGAGGCACTCGCATATGACGAGTTGATGACAATTGGTTTGATGAAAATTCATATTATTTCATCTTTGAAAGTCTAAGTCAATCTTGAAATCTGCCATATATGTTTAATTATATTCTGATGATATGTTAATGGTTGCAGGCACATATTAGTTGCTTGACCGAATGACTCACATATGGGTGATGGGGTTGTACAGGTGGATGGAACTACATGGGAGGGGTGGGACAGAGTCCCTGATCTCACCCACTAGCACTCCGCCGTGACTTGGGCTGGAAAGGTTGAAACACCTTTGCCTTGAAGATCACGAGGCCATGAGGGAAGGTCCCAAAGTTGGGTCGCTCATGAGGATTTTACTGGGGGGCGCGCATCAAAGCGGATTCCTTGATCCCCGACACCATTAGTCTCACTATAGCAGGCAACATAAGAGATGATAATGGTCTATGACTTTGCACTATACTTTCTCCTCGTAGTCACCGGATGCTTGAAGGGCAAGTGGTGTGGCACCCTTGGAACTTCAGGGGAATTTCTTGAAGGGCACGACCAACTGGCACCCTTGGCATCACAAATAAACTATTAGGTGTGGCACCCTTGGAACTTCTAGGGAAATGGGCACAACCAAACTTGGCACCCTTGGAATCATTAAAAAAATAAATAAATATAAGTAAGGAATAAAAAATAGGTAAATTTACATCAAGGGTAAATGATGATTAGAAACCAAGGTAATTAAATCAAAAATAAAACTTGGAATAAGGAGGATCATAGGAAGAAATAAAATAGAGTACCTTAAAAACTCTACCCTTGCCATGTTGGGAAATTCTAGGTAGATTAGGTGGTTTGATTAGGAAAAAGGGGAAAGACGAACATAATTGTAAGGATAAAGATTAATCTTAAACTAATTAAACCTAATTAAGAAAAGATGAAGGTGAATTAAAATAAGAATAATAAATTAAATTTAGAGAAATGTAGAGAAATTCCATGTGGCAACAACCAACATAAGAATATCCATCTAAGAGATAAACCTGAGTTAAATTAGGGAGTAGATTGGGGATAAAATCTTGACTCATTAATTGACTTCAAGTAATAAACAAAATTTAAGGAATAAAAGGGGGGGATAAAGAGACAACTAGGAGAATAAATAGGGATCTTGTGAGGTGAGGAAAATATTAGTTTTAAATAAAAATTTAAGTAAATAATTTTGGGTGACCCTTGATGAGAGAGTGACACATGGGTAGGTGAATAATAAAGCTCTTAAATTAAAATATATATATATATATATGCATGACATGCGAAGTGTCATCTATTAGGACTCTTATAAAAGAAGGGGCAAGCCATGGGAGAGAGAACTTTTTGGAACCCTATTGTGGGATGGATGATATGATGTGAAAGCAGTGATTACGAAGCTATAGTGAGTTTGGTGAGGTAGAGGATTTTTAGAGAGGGGACTCTTGAGCCAAGGTGTGTTCTCCTCTGCTAGCTAGAGCTTTCCTCCATACAACCCCATTGCAGCTCAGGGGTCCGCGGGGAAGAAGAGTACCCAAGGAGTAGGCTGGCATGTTAACCGGTGTGTCTTCGCATTCGGATCAAGTGCGTCATCATTCACTCGCAGAAGTGACCGACAACAAGGGAATACCAGTACTAGCAGAGCAAGCAGAGTCTCGCCTTCTGGTGAACAGTACATATGTATTTCATTACTAATTGATCTTAGTTAAAAATATGTAAATTTTATGATATGTTTCCTAAAATAAGTGTCAGCAATGTGTGTGTTGAATAAATTTGAAATCTCAATGCGTTTCTTTTCTTGCTGTATTTGTTGTTAAAAAAAAAGTATATAGTCCTTACATCAAGACAGGCTGGACGGGGTGTCCAACTTTGTGGTTTGGAAGGCCAGGATCTTGTCCATTCTAGATATACATCGCATCAAGGCCATCGCCTTGAGAATAGTGGCTATCCCAGTTGACCCAATTTATAATGAAAAGTACGAGGAAGCAATGGCCAAGGCGGAATGTATCATCCTTGATGGGGTCAAGAATCATGTGGTCCAACATATTGCCGAGAAGGAGACGACAAAGGAAATGTGGGACTTGTTGACCACTGGAGTGGCACCTGATGACTATATGAAGACTCCACACCCAAGGATGATCCAAAGGATAGTTGTACCATCATATATCATCAATTAACAAAGTTTTTTAACTCTACTTCTATCTTCTCATCATCTTTCTTGTACCCAAATTCCACACCGTGTGGGGAATTGTAATAAGTGATACTAGTAATGATGAGTTTTTGAGTCTGTAACAAGCCTAGGATGTTGGGACTTGATCAGCAAACGAGTACACCTTAGAGTGTTTTTTTTATCCGGTTAATTATCCCTTCTTTTTCAGAGGCGGATAATTTTCTAGGTTTTTTCACTCATGTTTTATCCCAAAGCTGAGGTGACGGTTTGAAGGTTGAGCCCCTAACACATCTTAGTGTCTAGAGTCGATGTATATTACCATACTAGATTACACAAAAAAAATTTGGAATTTGGCTAGATCTAAGTAGGATTTTTTAATAATTAAAAATTTTCCCACAAAATGGGATTTATTAACTATTTTCTATGTCATGGTGTACATAAGTGGCCTTAGGAAATGTCTAGGGCATGTGACTACTCGAAGTTATTCTTCAAAGACCCATTATTATCCTAGGACCTATTTTGGGGGTCCAAAAATGACTTATAGTCCCTCAAAAGCCAATTTTCCTAATGACAGTGGCAAAAATGAGGAAAAAATTCAAAAAATTGAATAATTGGAAAAATTCAGAATTTTTTCCATAATCAAAACAAATCAAATTTTAACATGGAAAGTTAAAGGAATATCAAAGGTGATGTAGTAGCAATGTGGGGCCCACCACGTGGAGGAAAGTCAAAGTTAAAGTTCCAAGTGGCAAGTCAAATGGTCTAACGTTGAGTTAAGGAGGCAACGTTGAAATATTACATATGGCTAAAGTTCAAATAGCTTTATTTATTTCAATATGTTGGTGCACATTAAATTTTGTGGGGAAAAATAGTGACATGGCAGCCACATTAGAAAGACAGAGTTAACATCCAGTCAAAAGAGTCCCAAATTATCCACTCAGCAGGTGTAAAAATCAGTTTAAGATAATTCGTAAAGGTTGAGAAAGTTGAAGGGGGACAAGACTGCCACATAGGACAGACCTTGCCTCTCACTTGTCCCCCACTAAAACTCTAGAAATAAAAGAACTTTGTGGGGTTGGAAAGCATTTTATGCTTTCAAAATAGGTGTAAAGAGGCAGAGTTATGGAACTGGAAAACCACTCAAACTCTTTTTGGGCTTCTAGTGATTCCGGTGATTCTCTATGGTTGTGAACTATGGGCCAGCAGTACATCCGACATGCAATGGAGACAAATTGAGAAAATTCATAAGTGTTTGATTACAATCAAATTTAAGATTAAAAGTGCAATTCCTTGTGATATCTTGTTAAGTGAAACAGGGACTACTCCTATTGAAGCAATTTCTATGGTGCGAGTCATAAGGTATTTAAAAAAAATTGAGCAAATGGAAGAGGGTAGATGGCCTAAGGTTGTCTTTAATGATAGATTGTGCAAGAGAAAAAAAAACTTGGATGCAGCAAAATAACAAATGGTACTGGCTTGAATGCATGTCCCATAAACAACAAAGAGATAAAAGCTTTTGTTATGGAAAAGTAACACAAGCGTACTTGGAATAAGGAGCTAGGAAGAAAGAAAAATTACTATATTGAAGTGTTTAATCCCACTCATAGTCATCAACCAAAAGCATACATAGAGGCCAATATCTCTTGGAGAGAAAAAATTCTTATTGCTCAGTTAAGGACTAATTCTCATCAACTCTGTTGTGAAACAGGGCACTGGAAAAGGCCAAAGGAAGCATGGGAGGAAAGAGTATGCATTTTTTGTTCTTCCGGAAAAGTGAAACATAAAAACATTTCATTTTAGAATGTGAGGCCTTCAAAGACAACAGGAAAATTTATGCATATATGCTAGTTGCTCTTGGGATAATCTATTTAGCGAGGGGTTTGTCGAGAAGCTGGGAGCATTTACTTTGAAGCTTCACAGAAAAAGGGTTGAATACATCAAGCAGATGAAGAAGTAATCTGTCACATAGGCTATCTTTAGCCTCATGGATGTTAAAAATAATATCTTTCTTTCTTTCTTATGCAGCAGTTTGGGCATATTTTAAGCTCACAAATTTGGAAGAGTTTGAGTGGGGACAAAACTGCCACATGGGACAACTCTTGTCCCCCACTTACTCTCACTTGTCTCCCACTCACATACATATCAACCAATAGGATGTGTAGGGATATGTTACTGCCAGCCAAAAAGGATGATGCACAGCAATCTACTCCAGCCAATAGGCAACCAGATTTAACACCTGTTTATCACATTTTCATATGTTTGGGTTAACAATTAGTTGAGTGGGATATTTTTCCTACTTACTCCCACTAAGTTTCACAATTGTCTAATCAAAGTAATGTGTATATCAGTTAAGGGCATATGTTGGCAGCTTAAGGAAATTGTCAAGTGGTCTACGAACAACAGTTTAGAGGCAGCCAAACACACAACAAATTTGAGGATATTCGATGGACAGTCAAGGAGTCAAGGTTGCCACCTATAGCCAGTCATCTTGCCACTTGTGATTTGATTTTATACATTGGGATTGTCAATCCATCTCCACTTGTCATTGGAATTTTCCTTGGGATCATCTCCCATTTTCTTATTTATATGAGTATTGAGCTCTCCTTTTTGTATCATAGAATGAGCTATTGGGCTTACGGAGACTCTGCTGAATTTTGTATTCATATCTCATATAATAAAAGAGACTTTGGGGTACTATTGTGTTGGTGTTCTCCTTACATTTCTTGAGGTGATGTTATTTCAATTGTTGTGTTTTACATTCTACATGTATGTTGGATTATGCTAGTTATCATTTTTCCACTTGTTTTGGATTAACATATGCAAGCTATCTTGCATGTTTTTTTTGGGTTAGAGAAATACTCTAGGAAGAGGAGCATTAGAAGATTTTTGGTGAAATCTCTAGCTTTCTCCTCCATTGTATAATCTAATCCCTTATGATTGTTGACATCTTTTTCAAGTGTGTAGATATCTTTAGATTTGGTTGAAGGATTTACTTGGGCGTGGGGTAGCTCTCCAATAGATGAACTAACTCCCAAGATCAAGAATAGAAGGACCCAATCGGTTTGCCTCAAGGATCTCATCAAACAATTTTGAAAGAGGGAGTTTCCTTTCCTCTAGCCTACTAAGATCACGTAAATTTAAATTAAATATTTTTCTTGATCAATATCTTGTGCTTTCAAAGATTTTATTTTCTACCTAGAGCATTGTTTTAACCAGACAAGTATGGAGTTCTACTTGCATGTCTTGATCTAGTTCTTGTACACTAATTGTAGATTATCATTTGGACTCTTTCATGTCATCTTTGTCTCCATTTCATGATTGCTTTGCTTTCAATTTTTTGAAGCATTCTACTTTTGTTTTAAGCAAAATACAATTTCATTTCTTAAAGAGCAAATACTTGGAAGGCACTGGTTGTAGCTAACCTAGGAGATAGCTTAAACGGAGAGAGAAGGGATTTAGTGTGATAGCCCCTTCTTTGAGTTCCCTGCCACCAACCACACCTTGTGGGGTTGAAGGCTTTTCTCATTGACTTGTAGGTAGGTGTAGGCAGCAAGGTCAACAGGACGCCTTGAAGATGTTGTACCAGCATACTTCCGTGTAGAGGAAGATGTTACTTGAGAATCATCTGCGGTCATAACAGATGCAGAAGGGGTAGTACATAGATCACTTTCTCGGTCGGTTGAAGGAGATCCGAGACCAACTAACTTCCATAGGGGCCACGTCGGATTAGAAGATGCTGGTGAGGACCGATTTAAACACAGTCTCTGAGGAGTGGGAGACATTTGTCTAGAGCATATTGGGCAGGGCTAATCTTCCAGATTGGGAAGAATTATGGGTGGCTCTTCGCCAAGAAGAGATCAGACAAATGAGAAAGACGGGAAGTAGCAACAAAGGAGTCTGGATCAAGAAGGAAGAGGAAGAGGATGCAACTCTGGCATCTACGGTGAAGCAAGAGAAGAGGAAGACAAAGGACCTCTCCAAGGTCAAGTGCTTCAACGGTGGGGAACTAGGTCATTATGTGAACCAGTGTCCAAAGAAGAAGAATAAGGGAGAGGCATCTGACTCTAAGGAAGTGCCAGCGAAAGTGGAAAGGGAGGTAGAGGAGGATGACGATTGTGCCATGAGTGTTCATGTATCTCTAAAGAAGAGGTGGGGAGACATCGATCTGTAGTCAGGAGGACTACAGGCGATGAGGGGCAGGATCCTTGAGGTACCCAAACTCTTGGATTATACCTTGCTACGGGAGCCTCGAAGAGAGAGTAGCAGGACTGGCGATGTCGATAGAAACGGATGTGGATGAACTAGCGAAGAGTGCTATAATGAAGGAGTCTCGGGAAACGCAGAGCTAGTAGGTTGTAGCAGTGCGAGAGGCACAGAGAGTGTTGCAATAGTGCAGGATGGCACAAAGAGGTTTGCAACAGTGTGAGAGGCAGGGAGTTGTTGCAGCAATGCAGAGGCAGTAGAGGGAGCACTTGCTAGCGACAAAGAGAGCATCAGCATCGGGAGTGTTTCTAGCCTGACAAGGATGTTAGTAGTTGGGTGGATCGATTACTTACTTCTCAGTAACTGAGTTGCAGTGCAGTAGCAGTTAGCAGTAGCACGATGCATCATGATGAGAGGGGGTTGTAGTGGAGATGTAGTGTTGGGAGAAAGGAGAAGCAACAGCACGGAAGCAGAGGGAGCTGCTATATGGATGCAGCAGTTGTAGTGGCAGGGCCATGGGTAGCATTATAGGATGTAGCAGTGCAGAGGATGTTGGGTGGGGAGGCCTATCATCAGCACAGGTATCGATGTTGGATGATCAGTGTGATGTTCAGTGGTGGAGCATTACTAGAGCACATTCCTTGCTAAGAGGGAGTGTTGATTTGGGGTAGCATCAGAGTGCTCTAGCCATGAAAATTGATGGAGAGGCTAAAGCACATGAGATATCCAAGACCCATAAATGGTTTGGGTAGATTCTACCTGGTTTAGGAGATATTAAAATAGTTAATATTTTTAATGGAGTTCTTAAGTCTAAACTTTAGGAAAAATAAAATATTAATGGGTATTAATATAAAACTGGGTTAGAAGGTTCCAAAAGACATGGTCAAGCCAAATCTAATCTTAGCCATTGATTAGAGATGTAATCTCGACCATTGAAGGACCAACAAGAAAAGTATAAGAGGAGGTTTGAGGGTCAGTTGGAGAACACATCAAAGTGATTAGTAATTCGATTTACTAGAGCGGGGTTTGCTAAGAAAAGTCGAACCAGTTATAAATTTCTAGCAAGGGGTGGTGAGTATTGGACAGACAGACAAGTAGAGATAGTGCCGAGAGAGAGAGGCAGACGTAGAAGCCAGAGCAGGCCACACAAAGCCCAACAGAGACAGCGCAGAGTCAGAAGGGTTTGTGTCATCCACGCAGAGGTAGGAGGAGTGATGTAGAAGGTCGTAGAGGCTGCGCAATGCCTTAGAGGACTGGAGCAGAGGGGTTTGACGCTGACACAGAGGCCAGGAGAGCTAACGCAATGCTTCAGTGGTGCTGGAGAGGGTTTCGTGGGGTAGATTTTCTGAATATCTGCTTCCAAATAGAGAGGTCTTACTGCCGGTTATTTTTCTCTGTTGGGTGAGCCAGTTTGGCACCCAGTTGTACTCAAGGATATACTACATAATAAATAAACCCTCAGAATTGTTGCACCAACTTTCCCAAGTTGGGTTTTGTCGGGGACGAGTTGTCCAAAAATAACGGTGTCACTTGTGTGTTTGCTATTCTTTCATCTATTGATCTATAGATGGTTGAAACTATATTGTGTTTATTTCGATGTTTATATGTTTAAATAACTTGCTAGTAATTAACAAGTAGGAGAAATAAACCAGAAGAATACAAATAAAATCTCTAACGGTTAGACTTAGAAATTTCAACAGAAGGGTGTTGTAGCATCAGTCGAGGTGGATGAGTTTGCCACCATATTTGACACAAAGTTGTTCTTAGTTGTGAATATTGCCATTAATGTTACCTCGCCTAGTGTCTGGTATGTAGATAGTGTTTCTTCTTGCCATATGATAGGAGTCATAGAGTACTTTACAGGTCTTACAGAGACTGGTATAGATTTGGAGGTGGTGCTTGGAGATGATTCCATTATCAGAGCAACAGGTGTAGGGATTGTATCCTTTTAGAGGGAGTCACAACCTCCCTTGAAAGTGACAGAGGTCCTATATGTTCTAGCGTTGAAGAAGAATCTGACTTAAGTTTCAAGTATTGAGGACAAGGGATCTGTGGAGGTGTTCTAAGATGGACAAGTACTTTTGTATCCTAAGGGATCTTGTATCAATTCTGCTAAAGTGATTGGAGACCCCATGGGAAACTACAGGTTCATGTTTCAGCCTACTAGAGCCTTTGTGTCGACAACCAACAACAATGATTGGTGCAAGTTATGGCAAAGGAGGATGGCCCACTTGCACCATGAAGCATTCAGGATATTGAGGGAAATAGTTGTAGGTTTACCATATTTCAGTATTGAGCACCATGATGTGTGCAGGGGGCGTGCTTTGGGAAAGTACACTAAGACTCCTTTCCTGAGTAGTTACAATAGGGTAGCAAGTATTATTGATTTGATTCACTCTAATGTAGGTGGTCTTATGTCTTTCATATCCTTGAGTAGATTTTCTTATTATGTCACATTCATTGATGACTACTCCTAGAAGACCTAGATTTTCTTCATGAATACCAAGGATCATGTCTTGATGAGATTCCAAGAGTTTAAGGCTCTTGTAGAGAACCAAGGGAGGAAAATCAAGGTCTTGAAGACAAATAATGGGGTCGAGTATACCTCCAATGAGATGAAGGAATTTTTTGTGAGAACAGGCATCAGGAGAGAGTTCACAATGCTATATAACCCCCAGGAGAATGGTGTGGCAAAGAAGAAGAACATGGCCATAGTAGGGGTAGTAAGATCCATGTTACATGATCAGAGGCTACCTTTATTTTTATGGGCTGAGGTTTGTACCACTACAGTATATTTGCAAAACAGGAATCCACAGAGTGTTGGGGAGTGAGACTCATGAGGAGGCTTTTTTCTGAAAAGAAGCCTGAGATTGGGAACTTTAGGATTTTTTGGGGCCTTACTTATTCACATGTCCTTGAGGAGAAGAGGAAAAATCTAGAACCCACTACAAAGAAGGCATATTTGTGGGTTATGGAGAGACCTCTAAGGCCTATGCATATATATTCCTGCCAAAACAAAAATTTTCCTCAGGTGAGATGCGATGTTTGAGGAGGAGAGGGGCATGAGGTGGTCACAAAAGGATGATCATGTAGAACAACAAGCTCCTCAACATGGGAGTACACCAAAGACTTTAGGATTTCAGGTTTAAGTTCACAAGGATCAAGAGGATTACCAACTTATGAGGCAACAAATTCACAGGTTTCAAGATCACAGGGCACAAATTCCTAGAGTATAGGTTCACTGCAGGTCATAGAGGCATCCTCATCATGATTATGGGCTCCAGAGGAGGATGTTCCCACACTATTTTAGGAGGCTATTGTAGGGAAGAGGAAGCTAAGATGGCTTAATGAGACCTTGAACGAAGCACAAGTGTCAGTCGGAAGACCCAAGTGGTCAGTTAGGGAGAGCATACCACCAGAGTGGTCTGGGGGCTATGTGGCTAGTATTGTGGAGATTGATCGATCTAGCTATGAGGAGGCTATGAATCGATATAGCTAGAGGGATGCCATGTGGAAGAGTATGCTTCCATCATGAAGAATGATGTTTGGGAGATAGTGTCAAGAATTGAGGGGAAGCCAGTGGTGACTTCCAGGTGGCTCTACAAGATCAAACATGTTGCGAATGGCAGCATGGAGAATTTCAAAGCTCAATTTATGGTAGGGGAGTTCTCACAGGTAGAGGGAGTTGACTATGAGGAAACCTTCACACCAATAGCTCGATATACCTCAATCAGAGCAGTGATCTCCATCGCAACAAAGATGGGTTGGAAGATCCACTAGATGGATGTGAAAACTCTTTCTTAATGGAGTCATGCAAGAGGAGGTTTATATTGAGTAGCCACAGGGCTTTGAGGTGCATGGGAGAGAGTCTCATCTATGTAGGCTTAAGAAATTGTTATATGGTCTGAGGCAGGCATTGAGAACATGGTACTTGAGGATTGATTCCTACTTGCAGCACATGGATTTCAAGAAGAGTGATGTGGATTTGAACCTATATTACATTGTGGTTGGTGGGGATCCACTCATTATTGTGTTGTATGTTGATGATTTATTCATTATATGAGTGGAGAGACTCATTGAGTACTACAAGAGAGAGCTTGATTTAGAGTTCGAGATGACTGATATAGAAATGATGCACTATTTTTGGTGTTGGAGGTTTGGCAAGAGGATGGGCATATCTTCGTGGACCAGATTAGGTATGCAGGGGACATATTGAGGATATTTCGTATGGAAGACTATAGGTCTATGGCCACATCGATGATGACCAACTAGAAGAAGCTATAGGCTTCTAATTCCGAATTGGTACACCCCACTTTATATTGTCAGTTGATCGATTCATTGATATATCTGGTCAACACTAGACTAGATATATGTTCCGTAGTCAACGCATTGAGTTAGTTTATGATGGAGCCTAGGAGGCTGTATTGGGTGGCTGCGAAACATGAGTTACAGTACCTACAACGCACAGTGGATTATGGATTGGACTATGTCCAGGGGGATGGAGTTAGCTTGACAAGTTGTACAAAATTAGATTGGGAAGGCAATGCTAGTGATAGGAAGAGTACATATGGATGTTTTCTCATGTTGGGTTCCACAGTGGTGTTGTGGTTTAGCAGGAAACAAAGATCAATGGCACTGAGTTCCATGAAGGCTAAGTACATTGCAAGTAGTCAGGCCAATTGCAAGGCCATTTGACTCCACAAGATGTATGGATTATTTGGTCAGCGGGTAAGACCAACTACAATTTATTGTGATAACCAGAGTTGTATTAAACTCATAGGGAATCTAGTATTTCACGATAGGTCAAAGTATATTGATATCAAATACCACTTCATCCAGGATTATGTTCAGAGAGGGGCAATGAAGCTAGAGTACATATCCATTGATGAAAAGGTTGCAGACATTCTCACCAAGTCTTGCTAAGGGGAAAATATGTCTACTTCAGGGATGAGGTGGGAATAGTGAGAAAAACCTTCCTCGGTAAGAGGGAGTGTTAAAAAAGGTACCAAGGAGGTGTTTCCTAGTGCTTTTTGCCTAAGCCTAGGAAAACGAGTGAACCCACCTTTTTTTCAACTATGACTTTTATGAGATCGTTAAAGTGATGTGACATTTTAGTCACTTTATGAAGTCTAAAATTGCATTGAACTTTATAATATTAAAGTTAATTTGTATTCTGAAAGTGACTTTATGAGTCAAAAAGTACATGGTACAAGAAGTTATTCAAGTAACTAGAGGGGGTCATTAATGAAGGGGGAGACATGATGGGGGTCAATGTGAGATTAGATCTCCACCCTTGATCAAGAGAAGTTGAGATATAATCTCAACCCTTGATCTTAGGGATAGGTCTTCTCATCCTTATGGAGACTAAAAGGAGGAAACAGGTAAATGGAGATAGAATTTTCTTGATGTCTAGATTTGGAAAAGAGGAGAGGGGGAGAGGAGAAGTCGAAGGAGAAGGCTGAGAGCATTTGCAGAAAGGAGAGACCTTACAACATCTTGAAATTCTAGGTTGGAAGTGTGGCATGCAAACTGAAAATGTACAAGAGGTACAACAATTTGAAATTCAAGGAAATCATTAACAACCTAAAAATCGAGGAGAAGATAGAGGTATCTCAAGTGCATTTTTTGAGGCAAGTATAGTTTTGATTTTAAGGGAGTCAACCCACATTTATTGCCGGTCTAACAACATGAATTTCGAGGGTAGAAAATTCAGACTATTGGCATGAAATTTGAGGGCTATAAATGTTGAAATGTGGCACAAATTTCGAGGGTTTGAAGTCTATTGGAACAAATTTCAAGGGAAGAGGTGCTAAAATGTGGCCCGAATTTCTAGACAACAACATGGTTTTCAAGGAGATAGCCCAAACTTCTAGGAGGGAGATAAGTACCCCTGTTGTGTGATTAATGTTGTAAATTTCTATAAGAAAAATAAAATAAAAATCCTCTTCCTACTGGTTTTTCCTTTGGTGTTTTTCCAAGGTTTGATTGGCCAAGTATCAATGTCTAAATTTTCTTCATGCTTGTGAAATTTATCAGCTGATTTGAGAAAAAGTAATGTAGCTTCTAGTGTTTTAATTGTATTTATATTCAAGTTTACTCAGCAATGAACAAAGGGTTTGGTCATTAAACTTGATGTGCAAAACAACTTAAAACCGAGTGGGGCTACATGACACAAATTTTCTACACACTAAAATGAGGGGAGTTTTTGCTGAGGTGGTAGTGGCAACACTCGTATTGTTGCACTAAATCGAGATTTCTTAGTGAGGCTTTGCAATAAGATGATAGATTTTGCAATAACAAACACGAACACTTAAACTTACAACATCTCAACATTATGAGCAACTATTAGTTCTAGATCACACGTTTGGAAAAAAAAATCTTAAGTAAGTTGGTCAAGCACACTAATTCTAGGTTGTATTCCTCCCTATACAACTAATAAACATAGGATTAATTAATGGGATCCCCCCTTTTCCTTGTAATTTTTCATGCCCAAAGGGTTGAATCACACTAGTGACATTATATGCAACTATTAATTCTAGGTCACACCTTTGGAAAAAAATTCTTAAGTAGATTGAGTACACTAATACCAGGCTGCATTCCTCCCTTATATAACTGATCAACCTAGGATTAATTAATGGAATCCCTCCTTTCCCTTGTAACTTTCCACCAAATGAGTTGAGTGAATTGTACTAGTGATAGGTAGTGATTCATTTGATAGGTAAACTTAGGCTTCCCTGTGAGTGAGGTTAAAATATTTCCTTAACTAGCATCTATGAGATAACAAGTTCCTTCCTCAAAGCCTTTGGAATATTAGTAGTGGTGTATCTTCCCCTTGAATTATCTTGATGACTATAAAGCACTAGGCTATTTTATGAGGGTTTGTAGTGGACAATTCTAGCTATCACCCAAATTTCACTTACACTTTTTTATGGGGAGCCATGGTTGGTTCCATATTGTTGTCCTAGGGTTAGGGTAACATTTTCAGCGATAAATTAAAGCTAACATTTATGGTTTATTGTGCTATTATATTTATTTCCACCATTGAAAATTTGTTGTAATAACACTTTTGTTTTCTCATTGATTAGCCCTAATTTTACACTTCTTTATCATAAATTTTGGGGATTTTTCTTATGGCTATTATAGACCAATTGTTAGATGAAATCTTTAAATCCTTGTTTATGACAATCAAATATAATTTATTTATAGTATGTTTTTTTGAACTTATTTAAGCCTTTATTGGTTGACCTAAGAATTTAAATTGAGCCATATGAAACCCTAAACTCACGCACTTGGAATTATACCTTCATCCACCCAAAAGCCTAAATGTTATATCCTTATTGTCATGTGGAATCCTATTGTGGAACCCCTAGGGGGAATTTAACCTAAGTTTGATTGGATTACTTGATCCCTAAGATCTACTAGGGAAGCCTCCCTTGTGTTGGATTGTGTACAACACTAAAACGAGGGTAATGTTGCTCTCAACCTAGATTGCTTAGTGAGGCTTTGCACTAAGATGCTATAATTTTTAGTAAAAATGTCCAATACTTAGACTCACATTATCTCAACATTATAAGTTACTGTTGGTTCTAGGGCACACCTTTGGAAAGATTTTTTTAAGTAAATTGGTTGAGTACACTAATCCTAGACTATATTCCTTCCATATACCACCAACAAACTTAGGATTAGTTAATGGTTAATGGAATACCCCCTTGGATATGGAATTTTCCAAGCCCAAAGAGTGGAGTGAATCACATAGGTGAGAAGTAGTGATTCACTTGATAGTATCCTTAGGCTTCCTTTGAATGAGGTTAGGACTTTTGCTCTAGGGAGTGTATGAGAGATATCAAGCCTGTCACTCAGAGCCTCTAAAATATTACTAGTGGAGTATCTTCTCCTTGAATTATCTTGAAACTTGTAAAACATTAGGTAGCTTTACGAGGGTTTTTAGTGAATATCTTTAACTATGACTCTAGTTTCATTTACACTTTCTCAAGAAGAGCCTTGGTTGACCCCATATTATTGTCCTAGGGTTAGAACTTGTGTGCATTTATTTGGAATAGTAAAATTGTCATTTTACATGCAATTTTCAGCTATAAATTAATGCTAAAATTAAGATCTTATTGTGTTGTTATATCTATTTTCCACCATAGAAAATTATTGTAATTACTATCTTGTTTGCTATTTGATTAACCCTAATTTTAGAGATTTTTTCACAGGTTCTGGCGTTTTTTCTTATGGTTGTTATAAACTAAATGTTTGCATTAACTTTCAGTTTAAACATTGTTTATGATGGCCAAAGTTTAATTTCTTGATTATATGGGTTTGGGAACTTATTTGAGCCTCTATTGGTTTCCCTAAGACTCTATAGATAGCCATAGGAACCCTTGAACTCACTCTTGGAATTATTGCGCCGAGAGGTTCTCTACAGTCTAGTGTGGATGAGATGTGTAGGCGTAATGTAAGAAAGATTGTAAATCAACATTTTTTAAATGCCGAGAAAAATATGTAAAAAATAAAAAAAAAAAAAAAAAAAAAATAAATATAATAAATAAATAAATAAAAAATTAAATTTCGTCTTTGTTGCTGCAAAATATAGCAATTTTTGGAGAGGGAAACCCTACAAAGCATAAACTAGACCAAGAGACAATAATGGGGTAGTGGCCCACTGTCGCCATAACCAAAACCCCCTACTCTTTATGGATTTTCACCAATGGGAGGAGTCCCAGTGTGTGATAAAGGTCACCTATGTATGATATTATAGGTCAAATGTACTAGATGACTTGACTAGGTCTCCAACAAGAAAGACAAAACAATGGTTGAAGGCTCCAATACGAGGTGTTAGCGCTCAAACTAGCAAGGGACCTAAGGGGAATCCCTAAAGGGCAAATGCTAGGCCAAGCGAAACAAATGGAGACTTAGCCCACTATCACCTCAGCTAAGGCTCCCTTCTATTTACGGACTTTCAATGATGGGAGGAGACCCAATATGTATTGTAGTGGATGACGCAGTCCCTTTGGCCTCTGTGTTGTCTCTACTGGGCTCTGTGTGGCCTGCTTTGGTTGTTGCTTCTCACTCTCTGCCTCTGCGCTAGTCTCTCCGCATTATCGTTGCCTCTCTGTCCAATACTCACTGCCCTTTGCTGTTGATCACTGATTCGACTTTGCTTAGCAACCCCACTCTAGCAAAATGAATTATTGATCACTATAGTGTGTCCTCCAACTAACCCTTAAGCCTCCTCTTATCCTTTTCTTTTTGGTCATTCAACAACCGAGATTAAATCTCTAATCAACGACTAAGATTATATTTGGCTTGATCCATGACTTTTGGAACCTTCTAACCTAGTTTTATATTAATACCCATTAATATTTTATTTTTCCTAAGTTTAGACTTAGGAACTCCATTAAAAATATTAATTATTTAATATCTCCCAAACCGGGTTCAATCTATCCAAACCATTTCTGGGTCTTGGAGATCTCATGTACTTTAGCCTCTCCACCAATTTTCATGGCTAGAGCACATTCGATGCTACCCCAAATCAATAATCCCTCTTAGTGATGATTGTGCTCTAGTAATACTCCTCACTGAGCATCACTCTAATTATCTGGCATCGGTACCTGTGTTGATGTTAGGACTCCCTGACTACATCCTCTGCACTTTTTCATCCTGTACTGCTACCCATGGCTCTGCCACTGCCACTGTTACATCTGTATGACAACTCCCTCTGCACCTATGTTGTTGTTGGTCCATACTCCCAACACTGCATCTGCACTGCATCCCCCTCTCATCATGTTGCATCGTGCTACTGCATACTGCTACTGCACTATAACTCAGTTACTGAGAAGTAAGTAACTGATCCACCCAACTTCAGACATCCATGTCAAGCTAGAAACACTCTTAATGCTGAAACTCTCTTTGCTGCTAACAAGTGCTCCCTCTACTGAGCTCTACGTTGCTACAACAACTCATTGCATCTCATACCATTGCAAACCTCTTTGTGCCATCCTGCACTGTTGCAACACTCTTTGTGCCTCTCGCATTGTTGCAACATGCTAGCCTCGCGCTGCCCATGGACTCCTGCACTATAGCACTCTCTGCCACTTCATCTGCATCTGTCTCTGATCTGAATTTGATTGCTAGTTAATGCTATGCTAGTATCATTTCCAGATATAAAATTTTCTTTGCTTTGGTTTGCTTATCCATAAAGAGTTTATCCATGAGCATGTGATTGTCAATTCATCTAACTTGGTGAAATTTAGTGTTTTGCATGAACTTAAAAGAATGAATTTAAATGGATGAACAACAACATATAAAAACATAGCAAGCACAAATAACAAAGCTCAATACACAAATTTTTGTTGAAGGAGTTCACCCCTCCTAGGTTACATCTCCTTGGTCCAGCTTTATAGTGTGTGCCTTTATATTAGCTTCAATAGTGCTCAAATTGTTGTTACATGCATCCAATGCTCTTGGAACCTATTCCAATGAGTTTAAAACATTCAAATCTATCAGAAATGACTATTTTTTTACTCAATTTGGTTAGCAGCTGCTCTGGGAATGGCCTCCAACACCTGGTGGCCCTCGGCTTCAAAATATTAAAGTGACCAAAAACACCTGTAGATGATCTCTTCTGCCTCTAAACCATGATTAAATGAATTCCCAGCATGCCAATTAGCCAAAAATGACTATTTTTTTACTCAGTTTGGTTATCAGCTGCTCTGGTAATGGCCTCCAACACCTAGTAGCCCTAGGCTTCAAAAATCTTCAAGTGAAAAAAAGAACCTGTAGGTCACCTCTTCTACCTCTGAAAACTACTCCAATGAGTTCCTAGCATGCCAATTAGCCAAAAATGACTATTCATTTTCGAAATTTGGTTGATAATTGAGTAAGTTATGGCTCAAACAGTTTTTCCTAAAAAACCTCCGCTAAATCTGAAGAACTACCAGTTGAGTTTGCCAAGTTTGGTGGTGGTTTCGGATTTAGTGGCTCAGCCATAAATTCTGCCAAACTAATTGTGGATTAATTAAATGATAAACTAATTAGTGGCACACTAATCCTGCTTAATAGTTGGCCCCTAGCTCATGGTTCGGGTGCTTGGTCACATGGGTTGGGGGTTGGGCCCTTGGGGCTTGTTTTTTTTTTTTACCAAACTTTCAGAAGCTCTAACTTTTGCATACGATGTCGGTTTTTCGAACCGTTCATAGCATTGGAATCCTGGAGACAAACTCTATCCAGTCATTTAGGTTTGAAGCAATTTTGAGCACTTTCATTTTTTTAGCTAAAATACTAATCCTTGATTAGTCTCTACCGACATCCACCAGTGCTACTACTCTCTCTTCGGGGCTCCTGTAGCAAGGTATAATCCAAGAGTTTGGGTACCTCAAGGATCCTACCCCTCATTCCTTGTAGTCTACCTGACTACAGCTCGATGTCTCCCCACCTCTTCTCTAAAGGTATGTGAGCACTCATGGCACAATCGTCATCCTCCTCAACCTCCTTCTCTGCCTTCGCTGGCGCTGCCTTAGAGTCAAATGCCTCTCCCTTGTTCTTCTTCCTCGGACATTGGTTCGCATAATGACCCAGTTCCCCACAGTTGAAGCACTTGACCTTGGAGAGGTCCTTCTTCTTCCTCTTCTCCTGCTTTCCCATAGATGCCAGAGTTGCATCCTCTTCCTCTTCCTTCTCGATCGAGACTCCTTTGTTGCTACTTCCCACCTTGCTCAACCGCTTAATCTCCTCATGACGAAGAGCCACCCTCAATTCTTCCCAATCTGGAAGATTCGCCCTTCCCAATATGCTCTGGACAAATGTCTCCCAATCCTCAGAGACTGCGTTAAGCGCGGTCCTTACCATCATCTCTTCATCTGGCATGGCCCATATGGAAGTCAGTTGGTCCTGGATCTCCTTCAACCGACTAAGGAAGAGATCTATCTACTCTCCCTTCCGCATCTGGTATGACCATAGCTGATTCTCAGGTAACATCTTCCTCTGCACGGAAGTATGCTGGTACAACGTCTTCGAGGTGTCCCACATTTCCTTTGTCATCTCCTTCTCAGCAATATGTTGGACCACATGATCCTTGACCCCATCAAGGATGATGCATTTTTCCTTGGCCATTGTCTCCTGGAACTTCTCATTAGCTACCAAGTCAACTGGGATAGCCATTACTCTCAAGGCGAAGCCCTTGATGTGATGTCTATCTAGAATGGACAAGATCCTGGCCTTCTAGACCACAAAGTTGGACGCCCTGTCTAGCCTGTCTTGATCTCTTAGTCCATTCATGGCCATCTCACTGCTCTTCTATCGACTCCTCTGAGTCTCTCTACTTCCCTTTGGAAGTTATCCTTTCGACTCCTGTTGAGTCTCTCTACCTCCCACCTGGAAGTTCTCTGCTGGACTCCCTCTGAGTCCCAATTTCCCTCCTGGAAATCCTTTTGCCAATCTTCAAGTTGCCCCTCTCCAATCATATATGCAACTGCAACACTGGTTTGGATTCCTTGGCTAGAAATCCACCTCGGTAGCAACTCCCTCTACCTTGGATTTTTCCTGTTAGGTATTGTTCTGACCACAGTACCCCACTAGCTTCATTCTCGCAAACTGCCCACAGTTCCCATATGCCCCAACAACTAAAGGACTAAGCCTCTAGGCTCTGTGCAATCCTGTCACTGGCAAAACAACTCCCTCAGCCAACTGCGTCAACCCTCTTGGTCTCTGCATGGCTCTGTGTGAGCCTGTTTCTGCACTCCTCAGCCTATGCATTGGCCTCTCTCTGGCATGGACTAATGACACAGTCCCTTTGCGTCAACCCTTCTTCTGTCGCTTCTGCAAGGATCAACTTCTGTCACTCGGGATAGCTGATTTTGCTGCAAAATCTCTACTTAACTGATGCCTTTAGCTCTCCTCTGATTTGCAACCACCCCCTGATACCATGTTGAAATTTCTAAGTCTACCCATTAGAAATTTAATTTGTATTCTTCTAGTTTATTTCTTCTACTTGTTAAATTCAAACAAGCTATTTAAAATATTTAAATATCAAAATAAACACTATACAGTCACAACATCTACAAATCAAAAGTTGAAATAAAACAAACACACAAGTGACATCGTTATTTTTGGACAAATGTCCCTGGAAAAACCCAATGTGGGAAACCAGTGCAGCTATTTTGAGGGTTTATTATTATGCAGTGTTTCGTTGAGTACAACTAGGTGCCAAACTGGCTCACCCGATAGAGAAAAATAACTGGCAGCAATACCTCTCTATTTGGAAATAGGTATTCAGAAAACTTGTCCCATGAAGCCCTCTCCAGCAACTCTGAAGCTCTGCGCTGAACCTCCTGGCCTCTGCGTCAGCCCCAAACCCCTCTATGTCATCCCTCTAAGGCACTGCGCAAACTCTAGGAGCCTTTGCATCACTCTAGCTTCCCTTTGCATGGATTACACAGTCCCTCTGGCCTCTGTGTTGTCTCTGCTGGGCTCTGCGTGGCCTGCTCTGGCTATTGCTTCTCGCTCTCCGCCTTTGCACTGGTCTCTCGACATTGTCTCTACCTCTCTGTCCAGTACTCACTGCCCCTCACTGCTGATCATTGATTCGACTATGCTTTGCAACCCCGCTCTAGCAAAACGAATGACTAATCACTGTGGTGTGTCGTCCAACTGACCCTCAAGCCTCCTCTTATACTTTTCTTGTTGGTCCTTCAACGACCAAGATTAAATCTCTAATCAACGGTTAAGATTAGATTTGGCTTGATCCATGACTTTTGGAACCTTCTAACCCAGTTTTATATTAATACCCATTAATATTTTATTTTTCCTAAGTTTAGACTTAGGAACTCCATTAAAAATATTAATTATTTTAATATCTCCCAAACCGGGTACAATATGTCCAAACCATTTCTGGATCTTGGAGATCTCATGTGCTTTAGCCTCTCCACCAATTTTCATGGATAGAGCACATCAAATGCTACTCCAAATCAACAGTATAACGGGGCGATCTTCAAAGAGAAATGTCTTCTCCTGGTGGCTGATACACAACAATGAGATAGCTTAAAACTGGAGTTGGAGTAGTGGTGGAAAGGAGAAGAAGGAGGAGGGGAATATATGCATAGGGATGTAAACAAGCAAAATCCTTAGCAATAACTTCCCAACAAAAATATGGAAGAGGAAGGAGGCGAAATGGTAGAAATAGAGGAGTGTTGATTAAGGGTTCAGGCTACATATACATGGCTATCATTCTCTGCTTAACAGCTAAAGTAAGTCTGAGCTACCATAGGTATTGCAGGCTAATCAAATACACAAGTAAATCTATCGTTTCTACAGGTACTGAGTGCTAGTGAATAATACAAATAAATCTAAGATATGCACAGGTATTGTTCTCTTATTAAGTAGCCTAGATAAATCCATGAATCAACAAGAAACCAACAACTTCATTAATACTATTTAAGGGAAAGAAAAACACAAATGAAATGAGATTACCGAAGGGAACATGCTGCACATCTATCATGCTTGGAATTAACAGGGAGTTTCAATAGTCTTAAGGGTCCAAATAACTAGTCCATACATTTAGCACAACATTAGTTAAGTCCCCCATGAAATAACAAATAGAACTAAAGTGGCATCTCAGAATTCAAACCCAGTGGGTGAGAAATTCCAGAACCCTTTTATAATATTGCTTCCCCCTATTTATATGAATAGGGGGGAGCTGGAATAGTTGTTACAAAATATCTCAGCCAAAGGCCAATTGTCTGATGTACTAGCTGCCCTGGCCTATGATAGCTCATGTTGCCCAAAGATTACAATAGGGATCTTCTCCCTTTCTTGGAAATAAATGTTAATTTCATAACTAATGAAAAAAAAGGAGGATAAAGGAAAGATGAAGGATGAGGTGTCCCCCTGTTGTTCCAATGGAGGCCCCTGATCAAGCTACGTCTCTGTCATCATGCTCCCTTCTGCTGCTGAGGTGGTTCACTGTCCATTCTCCCTTAAATGCCTTTCAGCGCCGACTCTAGATGTGTGCTACGAGAGGGCCTTATCTTGAATGCGCCCATACTTCCATTCACCATCCCAGCTGCTAACCCATACGTCCTTTAAAGCTCTGTGCAATCCTTTTCAGCACTCTGATACACTTGGGGATGCGTTTTATGATGTAACAAGCAGTCTTTCGGGTGTGGGCCTTTAACACAGAAATGAGACGAAACAGGTGAGTTCCGACTTCCCTTTAAGCCCTCATGCTTTCAGCCCCTTTCTATGACTTCCTTCAAATGAACGAGGGGCTATGACTAGGGGCTTAGCACTCGGGCGCTAAGGCCTTCAGGCTCCTGTCTCAAGGACCCTTTTCCTTTGTTACTTGGAATTTCGTATCCCGGTGCTTGATAGCATTTTACCTTTAGCACTTTCCCATGAAAACTTACGATCGCCGATCTACGAGATAGAGTATTGAATGAGCGTGAGGCTTTTGAAAGGGATGAACTCGACATCCCTATAACTCCAGTGTATAAAATATCATGTTCGGGGAGTCCTTTTTCCTTATCGCAATTGCAACTAGGGAGAAGTATCAGTGGAAGAATAAGCCTTCACTTCGTGTGATAACCGATCCTGGGGTGATGTCATCACTGCCACGTGTCACCCTTTGGTGACATGTGTCACCCGGAAATGGCCCCATACGAACCCTGAAAATGCCAAATTTGAATTCCATGTGTCCTTCGTACTGGCAAGTCACTTCCATACTGCCACATCATTGATGACATCAGCTGCCATGTCATACATATGGGGCAATGGGATTGCGCCACGTGGCCCCTTGGAGGAGAGAGAAAATGGCTCACCTAACCTTGGTTTTGTATGCATTTCCTTTGTTAAATGATTTAGGCCTTTCTCCGACGATCTAACGTTGTATCTCAAATCAGAAATATCACAAGGTTCTTAAACTTAGAACCTCACCGCCATTCCGATCACCGATATGCAGGATTTACTGTGATACTGCGGCCCTGGGATTGCAATACTACGGGACAACGGGATCGCCCGCGGGATGCGGCATTGCAATATAGCGGGGTTGTGGGACTGCGATATCTTGGGAATGCAGGATGCGATATGGCCAATATGCAGGATTGCGAGAATGCGGGATTTGCTGTGATGTTGCGGGATGCAGGATTGCGAAACTACGGGACTTGTCCACCGCTGATATGTGAGATTTAATGTGCCTGGGGTCCCTGACCTCTGATATGCAATTTTCCTTTGTATGTGGTCCTTTCCTCCTTGCTTTCTAGGTTTTCCAAGGTTATATTTAATCTACTTTAACTTCTAATCCAGAAGTCCATTTTTGGACTTCCATATACCATTGGAAAGCTCTTTCCGAGCACTGTTCAGCGGTGGGGGTTTGATTAAGCTTTGATATCATTCTGGGGCTTGGGAAATGGCTTCAACTTCACTTCCCTTTTGCACTCTTTTCACAACTGCAAGCATATTTAGCGTGAGTGACAACATTGGCTCCTACTAGGGACAATGCCTTGTTGGCAAGGTGTTGAGAACTTGCAGACCAGTATCCTTCACCATTGGGCACGGAGACAGAAATATATGAACTTTGTAACTAGCAAAATCTCCATGGGACTTTCCTCATCAATCTAAAAAATGCAAAAATAAAAATTCTAACAAGCTGAAAATAAAATGCTCAGCTGGTGAGCTTATGAGCTTATTTATGTGCATTCTTACTTGTGCACTAGATCTTAATTCACCTAGGTGACCTCAACCCTCCAATGGAGCCAAACTAGCATTTGGGTGTTGGACCTAGTGCCTTCATGCTACTGAAAAATAAAAATAAAAACAAGCATGCACCATGAAAAGTCTTCAAACAAGGAACCTGATGCATGCTGCTGACACAACCTCTGTTGCTGGCTTAAAAATATGCTCATGTACTCAGCCACAGGGTCATGGAATTCACAAGGAAAATTTGCATCTGCCTCCTTTACATGAATAGTCTGCTGACCAATATCCTCTTGGTCAGGGCAGCCATAAACACTTCTTAGCTCAACAACTTTAGAATTTTAAAGAAAATTTTGTTGTTGATCATTTGTTACCCATTTGTTGACGGGCCAACCTTCTTGGAAATCTGCAGTAGAATCTTGAGTTTCTGAGATGCAAGAGTCAGAGACGAGAGGGCCTACTGAGACTTCCCGGCAGGGACCTTTCTGCAATAAGTAATCACAAACACTGCTTGTTCCTTTGACTCCAGGCTCTTCTTGAAATTTTTGTTGTTGGGAGCCTTCTTCCCACTTGCTAGTAAACGACCCCTTTTTGACCCCAACGACCATCTCTTCCTCCTCTGAATAATATGAATCATGCTTTGGAGGAGGGTCTTGGTCTTGTTCACCAAGCAAAAGATGAGCATTATGAACATGAGGCTCTTTGTTGACTTCCTGTTGGGCTTCCTCTTCTTGCATAGTTTCCCCTGACTAGAAGCATTGTGGCTTTGCATCACTTGACTCTTCACTAGAGTCATATTCATCATAGGGAGGGGAAACATCACATTCGTCCGAATTAGACCCTGGAGGGATTGTTGGCAGTTGAATGATATTTCCTTCTTCACTTTCTCGCTCAGTGGGTGATGCTTCTTGATGCAAGTAGATGTTTTCCTGGAGTGGAGCTCCACAAACATCTTCAGCAGTGTCATCAACCTCAGGAATGTCTTCATCATTAGAATATGCGCAACAATCTTCAAGTAGAGAATTCAGTGGATATAATCCTTTGTAATAGTGATTGTACACTGTATGAAAACTTCTTAGGGAAGATATGCTATCACGAGGTATTTTTCTATACCAGACTCTAGCGTCCTCATCTAAAGACAATTTGACCAACTTCATTTGTACATTTTCAAGAAGAATACCTTGTTGCTCCATGCATTCATGAAAGTCTTTGAGTTGTTGGTCAAGTCTTCTCTCTATGTCCCCACTGAATCTAGGAAAATAGGTATTCCACTCATGAAACATCGAGACATAATTGGGATAACCAGCGATAGCAGAGAAATCTAGTGGAGCAAATTGGTTAGCCAGAAATGCAGGAAGGGCCATCTCGAAAATCTCCCTATATGAGTGATTTCAATTTCAAAAGTAGGGAAAGTTTTTGGCTGTTGTTGCATCAGAGTGAGTATGGGGCTGCTTGAAAGCCAGGATGATCAAACATAGATATGGATAGTGGAGTCGCTAGGATGTTTACCATAAAATTGAAAGTGGAGTCTCCAAGGTGAGAGAGATCTTCAACCCACACTACCCTTGCTCACCTAACAGACGAAATGTAAAATTTTGTTGTACCTAGGGAAAAAATTTCTAATCTGTTCCTCGACAATGGTGCCAAAAATATGTAGCTAAATCTAGCACCTTGTGGCACAAGTGTGTTGATTTGGGGTAGCATCGGATGTGCTCTAGCCACGAAAATTGGTGGAGAGGCTAAAGCACATGAGATCTCCAATACTCAGAAATGGTTTGGGCAGAATCTAACCAGTTTGAGAGATATTAAAATAATTAATATTTTTAATGGATTCCCTAAGTCTAAACTTAGGGAAAATAAAATACTAATGTGAATTAATATAAAACTGAGTAAGAGTGGTCTAAAAGTCATGGATCAAGCCAGAGCTAATCTTAGCTGTTGATTAGGGACTTAATCTCGGTTGTTGAATTGTCAACGGGAAAAGTATAAGAGGAGGCTTGAGGGTCATTTGGAGAACACATCAAGAGATCAAGATTTCAACTTTCTGGGGTTGGATTTGCTGAGAAAATTGAGAGTGATCAGAGTTGCAGCTCAGGGGCAATGAATACAGAAGCATAGAGGTAGAGATAGCACCGAGAGGATCAACACAGTAGCCGGAGGGAGGGACGCAGAACCAACCAAGGGTTCACACGGAGCCATCTAGGGCTCACGCAGAGCCAGCCAGGAGCTACGCAGTGCCTCAGAGGGCTAACGTGAGTGATCCAGAGGGCCAGAGGACTGACATAGTGCCTTCAGAGGCTGATGCAGGCCAAGCCAAAGTGATGCTAGGATAGAGAGAGATGAATTAGTCCCTAGAGGCTGACGTTGGGGTTTCGTGGGGTAGATTGGAGCTGTGGAGTTGCCGAAGTGTTTACCTAGGGTTTCAGTTGGAACATCTGCTTCTGAATAGAGAGGTGCTACTGCCAAGATTTTTCTATGTTGGGTGAGCCAAATTTGGCACCCAGATTGTATTCTGAAACTGCTTAATAAATCAAACCCTCAGATAGCTGCACCAGTTTTCCCGCATTGGGTTTTTCCAGGGACATTAGTCCAAAAACAATGGTGTCATTTGTGTGCTTGTTTCTGTTTCCTTAAGTTGATGACCTGTAATGTGTTGAGCATGTACTTGTATTTATTTCTAGTATTTACATGGTAAATAACTTGTTAATTAACAAAACAAGTAGGTAGGAATAAATTAGTGAAGTACATGAAGGGTTTCTAACAATTAGACTTAGAAACTTCAACATGGTATCAGAGCGTGGTTGCAGATCACAGTAGAACTGAGGACATCAGCCGAGCAGAGCAGCAACAATAGAAAACAACTGTCCCAAGCGACAGAAGTTGTTCCTAGTAGAGAAGCAGCAAGGAAGGGATGACATAGTGTCTGCGTCATCAAGTTCGAGCCAAGAAGAGGAAGTGCAGAGGCTGAGGGAGGCAAAGACAGGCTCACGCAGAGCCACACAGAGGCCAGGAGGGCTGACACAGTTGGCTGAGGAAGTTGATTTGCCGGTGCCAAGATTGCATAGAGCCTAGGAGCTCTAACCTTCAGTTTGCAGGGTTTTAGGAGGTTGCAGGTAAGTTGCAGAGTGGAGTTGGTGGGGTATTGTAGTGAGAACAATACCTAACAGGGCAAGGCCAAGGAGGAGGGAGTTGCTACCGAGGATTTCTACTCGAGAAATCCGGATCAGTGGTGCAACTGCACTAACGATCAGAGTGGGGGCATCTTGACATTGGCAGAAGGATTTCCAGGAGGGAAATCGAAGCTCAGAGGGATTCACACCAAGAACTTCCAAGAGGGAAATAGAGGAGCAGCGAGATGGCATTGAATGGGTAAGAGACCAGGACAAATTGGATGGAGCCTCAAACTTTGTAGTCTGGAAGAACAGAATCCTATCCGTTCTAGACAAGAATCGTGTCAAGCACTTCGCCTTGAGGATGATAGCTATCCCAGTTGACCCTACTGATAATGACAAGTACGAGGAGGCAATGTCTAGGGCTAAGAGCATCATTCTTGACGGGGTCAAGGACCATGTAGTACCACATATTGTAGAAAAGGACACCGCAAATGAGATGTGGGAGGCCCTAAAGAAATTGTACCAACATACTTCTGGGCAGAGAAGGATGTTACTAGAAAATCAACTGTGATCATACCAGATGCAGAAGGGAGAACAGATCGACCCCTTCCTCGGTCGATTGAAAGAGATCCAGGATCAGCTGACTTCCTTAGGGGCCACGTCGAATCAAGAATTGGTGGTGAGAAAAGCCTTGAACGCAGTCTCAGAAGACTGGAAGGTGTTTGTCCAAAGCATACTGGGTAGGGCGACCCTTCCAGATTGGGAGGAAATGTGGGTTTCTCTTCGCCAAGAAGAGATCAGAAGGCTGAGCAAGGTGGTAAGCAGTGGTAAGGGGATCAAAATCAAGAAGGAGGAGGAGTTGGATGCTGCCCTAGCATCTGAGGGAAACCAAGAGAAATGGAAGAAGAAGGACCTCTCCAAGGTCAAATGCTTCCACTATGGGGTGCTAGGTCATTATGCGACCCAGTGTCCAAGGAAGAATAGCAAGGGAGAGGCACCCAAGACCAAGGCTACGCCGGCAAGGGCAGAGAAGGAAGTGGAGACAGACGACGACTGTGCCATGAGTGCACACGCGTGTAGACAATGAAGTGGGGAGACATCGAGCTGTAGTCAGACGGCCTACTAGGTTAAGGGAAACGATGGAGGCTTAGCCCACTGTCACCACAGTTAAGTCACCCTGCTCTTTATGGACTTTCACCGATGGGAGGAATCCTGGTAGGGTAGGGAACCCTTGTAAAGGATATGTCAATGGATAGGTGAGAAGTGACCTTGAAAATCCTTTCCCAAGAATGGAGTGAAGAATGGAACTTGCTTGTTCTTTAAGCAAGGAACTTGGTCCACCAGGGGTAAGGGGTGAGGATTGGAGGGTTGAGGGAGAAAGGATAGGCTTATAAACAAGTTTTTCAATCCCTATAATCCTTTTGAAACTTGGATTCCCAAATGGTCCTTGACAAATAATATTTATTGAGAAGTGGGACCACATGAGGCCAAGTGGACCCAGCCCAGGTTCGGGGATGAAATGTAGCAACCAATGATGTTCCTATCCTAGACAAGGTGAGGGGAAAGGACCAAACAAGAATATTTACTTCGAAAGGTTGAATTGATCCTATTGAGGTCTAGCCTTGAGGAGGCCTAGGAAAAATTCAATCCTAGAGCTAGGGCTTGGGATTCCCGGAGATTCCATCATTAGAATTACCTCAAATTTGGAGGAGAGGGAGGGGACCCACCAATGCAGTAGCCTATAGGAGATCAAAGTTTTTCCTTGGACCAATTCTCGGGAAATTGATGCCCTAGGTGACCTAATGGGGCTAGATTTGGGGAAAAGGGGAAATCATAAAAAGAGGGTTAAAATGATCACCCCTTTAAGGGACTAGTGCTTAATTCACTTGGGGATATGGAGTCAAGGATGATGATGAGTAAAAACTTGGTTTCTTGATCAAGGAGGCCCAGAAAGTCAACTTCATCCAATGTTGAGAGGAAGAAAAGAAAAGTGACCTTCAAGCATTTATACTTCAAAGAAAACGATGCAAACTTATCAAAACAAATAATCTCTAGGACATTTCATTCATATAACATTGGCCCATACATTAATTTAGCTAAAACATGCTCAATTCCACATTTCAATCATGCAACAACTAGCCTTAATTTTAGTAGTATGCAGCAACAAGAATAATAACATCAAAATTTACTTATAACATTACAAAGTATATCCAACCAACATTTCGTTTATAAGACAAAGCTCCAAGACAAGATAAATAGCCCAAATCCATTCGTCAAAATTCATCTATCTCCAAAAAATATCCTCTAAGGAAAAAATGTGAAGTTCTCTATATTAGAGAGATACCAAGTCAAGTGATAATCCAAATGAATGCATCGAACATCAATATATAGCCTCCTATGGAGTTTTAATTAGCCTATGGGCCTACATTAGCCCCTAATAATGTGCAAATAAAACCCCTATTGGTGACAAGCTCACCAAACTAGCTCACAAGTGTAACAATAAGCTTCACAAGGGACCAAATAATAATATGTACATGTTGTGTGGCCCTCCAATGGCCTAATAATGTCTCAAAGTGCCATACTGAGGAAAATATTCCTCGAAATATGATGGATAGGGGGGTGGCCCCTTGTTCTCCAAGTAGTAGACTTGTGGTGCTCCCAGTGGGTCTGAGGGCACATAAATGACCCCATGGGTCTCCATATGAATTGGAGATGCCTGTAGATCCTCTGCAAGGGTCCCACTGGTGGAATGAATGCTGCCATGACATCTACAAGTTCTGGGACACGTGTCAAGAGTGTGGGGATCCTATGGGGGCCTACTAGGCATAATGTACCAAGAATATCACCATCATCCCAAAAGTGGATCACTAGTAGTCTCTGAGCAATGGCTCTCTATGCACACCCTATATGTGCCAATGTAGACCTCTGGCGGTTAGAATCCTATATAGGGAGACCAAACCCAAATGGAAACCACCTGTAATCCTGCATAAGATGCAATGCGTCCCATAGGCTTCAAGTACAACCAGTCATTAAAATAATTGGGTAAAAGAGCTTACAAATCATGGATAACAAATTGGGCACTTCATAATGGCATGCCCTTCCGTAGTTGGCTTTAGCATGTGCTAGTGTCTCCAAGCTCCAAAGGGGTTAACCAAGTACCTTATTAGGTGGTTTCAACCCTTAAAGGGGACAGTATGTCCAAGATATATCCCTCTAATGGGGGTGGCAAGTGATAAATAAGTGGAATGGAGTAGGGAATGAGAGGGGCAATCCTGGGCCACATATTGGAGCATAGGGGTAGCTAGATAAGGGGAAGTCCACACCTAGGTATGTAATGTGTAGGAGGGAGAAATTGTGGCACATGAGGTGCCCCGACATTGATTTTTCCACCCTTCTTTATATGCCTTTTTCCTTTTATGAATTTTTCTTTAATTACCTGCTCGGAGCTCAAAGGACAAGAGCATGATGTGTAAGATATAGCAGTGATTACCCCCTTTAGGTAGGGCAGTTCATTTCCCTTCAAAGGTTGGGACAATCATGAGTTCCTAATTGATAAAGGAGGCTCATCTAGGGCCTATGGAACTAGGGTGATGACCATGGATTGGGGTAGAGCTCATGTATTGGCTTTTGCCCATGTGCTAATTATTTTGTCTCGGCCATCTTTTGCATTTTGTGGTACAATTTCCTCTTAAATGTGGCCAATTATGCTTTTTTCTTTTCTTTTAACTGCTTCAACCTTCGGGGCAACATTCTAGGCTTGACCCAAGGTGGGGGCAAGGGAATAGGGAGGTTGGGCCTATGTGGACCTTGTGAAAATTCCTTAAACTCGGAATCCCTACTACATCAACTGATGATATTTCTCCTACTTGTTAGATTTACATGAACAAGTTATTTGCAGTTTCCTACAACAAAGATTGCAATATATACATTGCAGCCTACACCATTTAAAATAATATGTCGAAACAAGAAACTGAACAAGAGAAAGATACAACACAAATGACACAATTGTTTTTGGAAAAATGTCTCTAAAAAAACCCAATGTGGGAAAACTGGTGCAACAGATTTGAGGGTTTTATTATTATGCAGTAGTAAATCTGAGTACAATTCCTTGGATGCTCAGCTAGCAATCTAATACAAAGAGAAACTAGATAAAGCAAATATTCATATCCTCTCACTCTATCACTGGAAGAATCTGAGTCTAATCACCCTGGACTGGAGCCTCTGCGTGGCCTCTGCGCAGAACTGCATAAGCCTTGTTTAAATTTCTAACTCTGACACATTAGAAATCCCTAGTGCATTGTCTGGTTTATTATATCCTACTTGTTATTTCCATTAACAAGTTTTTTATCAATATAAATACTGAAATAAACACAAATGCAGCCTTCACACATATATAGATCACCAATAGAAATAAATTGAGACAACACAAAGGATTCAGCTAGGTCATTGCCTTGAGGGTAATAGGTTGTGGAATGGCCCAAGGTAATGTGGTATTTATGACAGAAATTAATCATTCTTTTATATTTAAAGGCAACAACATTGTCTGTAATGATTTTCTTCGGGCAGCCAAACCTAGACAAGATGTTGGTTTCAAGGAATTGAATGATTACTGAGTCATTGGCTTGCCTGCAAGGGATGGCCTCTATCCACTTGGTAAAATAGTCTGTAGAAGTCAAAATCCACTTGTGTTGGCTAGAGGATGAAGGGTGGATTTCCCCAATGAAGTCTAAGCCCCATTGTTGAAATGGTTTCTCAGTGGAAATGGGTTTGAGGGGCAGAGGCAACAACTTTTTCTTGCCTTCAAAGATCTGGGATTTATGGCAAGAAGTTACATATTTTTTCACATCAGAGAATAGGGTGGGCCAATAAGGGTGGGCCAATAAAATCCCGCCCTTAGGATTTTTTCAGCAGTTGATTTCCAATACAAATGTCCACCACAATCCCCTGCATGAAATTCTTGGAGTACTTTGTCAGTTTCCTCTTTGATTAGACAAATTAATAAAACACCTTCATGGTTTTCCAAAAGAGAACATGATCTAAAATGCAAAACTTAGAAGCTTTCATTTTCAAAAATCTTTTCTTGGTTCTAGATTATCCTAGAGGAGCTTGCAGGTTTAATAACACAAAAGATATATTAGCATACCTGGGTGATTGTACAAAGGCTTGATTGATCTGGGGAGTCGCCATCTTCTGTTCATTATCCAGTGGATTTATGTCAAGGGCTTGAGTTTAGCTAGTCCTTGACCTTTTATTAGTTTTGTGGGTTTAATTTCAATGTCATATTCCAGTATGGTAGCTATCCATTTGCCCCTTTTGCCTTCAATGCCTTCTTGGGTTAGGATGTCTTTACCAACAGTGTTGGGCACATAGGCAATCACATGAGAGTACAAGATGTAAACTCTGAAGTCCTTAATGGCCTTTACAAGGGCATATGCTTGTTTCTCCATGATTTGATATTTCAGTGGGGCATCTCTAAGGGCTTTGCTGAAGAAGGCTATAGGTTTTTCACATCCCTGGTCATCTTTTTGAAGCAAGACAGCAGCAATTGTATGTTCTGATGCAAATGAGAATATGATAAAATCTTTGTCAAAGTTGGGGCTTGTGAGGACTGGTGTTTGAGTTAAAGCTTGTTTGATTTCTTCAAAGGCTTGCTTAGTTTCCATCGTCCACTTGACCTTTGAGTCCTTTTTGAGCATGTTGTTCAGCAATCTTATTAGTTCAGCCAGATTTGGTATGAATCTCCTAATAAGGTTGATTTTTCCCAAAAAGGCTTTTAGTTCTTTATTGTTTCTGGGGTGAGTGGCTTGTAGGATGGCTTGTATTCTGTCTAGGTCAATTCTAATGCCTTCTTTAGAGATGGTATGACCCAATAATTTTCCTTCTTCTAGGCCAAACAAGGATTTCTTTGGGTTTAATGATATGCCATATTTCCTACAGATTAAGAATACTTGCCTTAGATGATCTAGGTGCTCTTGATCCGATTTGGAGAAAGTTGTAAGGTCATCTAGGTAAATGACTAAAAAGTCATGGATTTCTTTAGCAAAAGCAATATCCATGGCCCTTTGGAAAGTTGCTCTTGCATTCTTGAGTCCAAAAGGCATTTTCACATACTTGAATGTTCCCCAAGGGGTGGTGAAAGTAGTTTTATCTTGGTCATCCGGGCACATTAGGATTTGATTGAAGCCTGAGAAACCATCTAACAGTGATATTCTTGAAGCACCTACTACCCTTTGCAGAATGTGATCCATTTTGGGCAAAGGGTAGTTGTCCTTTAAAGAGACTTTGTTCAATTTCTCAAGTCAACACATAACCTTATCTCCCTTGTCTTCTTTCTAGTGGGCACTAAATTCTAAACCCATTCTGAGAATCTAATTGGAGCTATAATTCCAGCTTCATACATTCTCTTAACTTCTTTTTCAATCAAAGGGAGCAGCACAGGGTTGACCCTCCTTAGTTTCTATTTGAAAGGTTTTTGGTTTTCTTTGAGAGGTATTGTGTGTTGGATTACTGTAGTATCATAAGACTTTAGGTCTTCATAACTCCATGCAAAGACATCCTGAAATTCTTTGAACAATTCTATATACTTGAGTTTTTGGTCAGGGGGTAGAGCTTTGGACAATTTTATCATTTTGGGATTTTCTGCAGTCCCTAAATTACAGTCCTCAATTTCAGCGTTTAATGGCTGCATTTTAGGTTTCCTAGAGATGTCATTTGAGTCAAAGATGTCCTCTAAAGGAGTAAGGCCTGTAGGTAGAAAATTATCTTTCAGTTCAATGAATTCACATTCTGTTGCGATTGCATCCTCACCTTCTTTTTCATGAAGTTGTTGTAAATCTATTTTAGTGAACTTGGTGGGATGTAGAAGTTGGTTTGTTGTTTCAACGGAGATATGTGTTTCAACTTGGTCCATTTGGCTACTTTCTTCTACAGTGTTGGTATCCATTTTTGTGCTTGTGAACTCTTCTTTCAAAGTCAGGAAGTTGTTGATTTGTGTATCATTTTCAAACACCTGCTAGTTTTTTACATTATCTAGCACTGCAGGTCTATGTTTTATTTCAGCAGTGAATAGGTGATTAGGCTTGAATGGAAATTTGCAAGTGCTTGCAAAAGTTGCTAGACTATGGGCGTGCAGATTTTGATTCCTTGGAATCTTGGTCAGTTGGGTTTCAAGAAAGGTGTTGAGAATTTCCATTGTGGCAGCTCTATATGACCTCAACCTAAGATCATTTCTAATGAAGTTACCCTTTATTTGTTGAATAATGAGGTCAGAGTCTCCCAAAATTGATATTCGGGGCTGCACCCAAGTTTTTTATCACTTTGAGTCCTAAAAGGAGGGCTTCATACTCGGCCATATTGTTAGTGCACTTGAAATTCAATCTAAATGCATGTCCTTCAGCGTGGTCATCCTTTAAATTATGAATCCAGACCCCTGCCCCTGCTCCTAGCTTATTAACAAATCCATCAAACTCTAGATACCATAGGTTTTCTTGATTTGTATTAGTATTAGGAGCCTTTTCCATTTGCTCAGCAGGGATAGTTGGATTTACAGTCTCATAGGGTTGCTCATGTGTGCCTGTTAATTTATTGTCTTCCAAGATTTATTGAATCTGAACTATGGATTCTTTGTCTAGGAATTGATCTTGACTCAAAGTCACCACTTTTACATCAGCTTGGGTTTGAATTTCAGTGTTGTATAAGATGAAAGAGTCCATGTCTGAATGTATGGAATATATGGGAAGGTTTTGGAGTTTTTCTTGAGTACTAACCACATACTTCATCAAAGTTTCTCGGTATAGCCTTTTAGACTGGCCGAAGACTGAGATTGTGGCATAAGACATGTCTAGTTGCAAAGATCCTTGTAGCTTGGCACCCCAGGACCTGGATAACAGCATTCCATATTTTGGTGGAATATCAGCTACCACCACATCCATGAGAATTGTCTTGGTTGGATATTGGACTAATGACACACATAGATCCTTGATTAAGCCTAGACACCAGACCTGACTGGAGTCAAAGGAAAACAAGTCTTTGTATGGCCTTGTGATTTCTAGGTCCAACTTCTCCATGACAAATTTGGGCATCAAATTATGTGAAGCTCCTGAATCAAACATCGCATTGTGAAGTACCTTGTCATGAATGTTTAGACTCACATAAAAGGGAGGAACTCCTCCATCTACTGCTTTACCATTTGCTTTAGGGCCAAATATAAGTTCTGGTTGATCATCAAGGATGTTCACTGAATCTTTGTTTTCTGAAAGTTGTAATGATCTGTGTATTTGCTCCCTAAACACTTCATGCCTAGCCAATTCAGATAATGGGATGGACACTTTTAACTTACCTATTTCAGCCTCCATATTAAAGGGTTCTTTTGTTTGTGTTTTGACATTTTGGGCAACCAGGTTATGCCTTTCAACTAAGTTATTGACAATTGCCTCTTTTACTAGAATTTCATGTTGAACTAGGGTTGCTTGTTGACCATCTTGCAAAGGTTCTTCTACCACTTTTCTAAGTGGAGAGACAGCTATAGGGTGCTCCTTTGTTTCATCCTTGTCTGAAACATCTTCTATTGTGGGGCTATTTGGATTGGGAGTGGGTTTGGGGATGATTGGTACATGAGAGTCCTTGAGTTCAGTTTTTGTAGGTTGCTTGATTGTCTTTTGCTTAGGATCATCAGGAATGTCTATTCTTCTACTTCTCAAGTTGTATTGCTTATGGACTTCATACACAGTTGTTTCATATCCTTGCTTAAAATCAAAGGATTCCCTTGATTTCATTTGACATTGACTAAGAGTATGAGCCTCTTGGTCTTCTTGAGTTAGGAAAATTGGTTGGCCACTGCTGAGACCCATTAAATTAATGTGCGTGTCCTCTGTTGGTTCACTAGATGTGGAAGCTTCTGCATAGTTTTCTTGGAAGGGAAGCCTTATGTTTTGCTCTGGACCAACCTTTCCTACATTAGGGTTTTGATTTTTCCTAAAGTTTGGATTTCTTGCATTGTTGTTTGGTTGGCTATCCCAAGAAGATTTCCTCTCAATAGTTTCCACTCTAGCTCCTAACCTGTCCATGCCTTTAATAATTGCATCAAGTTTTGGTTCAAAGGCAGAGGGTTCCTCTTTGAAACTTGTTCTTCTTTCAGTCCTAGCTTGATTTCGTTTGGAAATTAGATTAGCTTTAGCACTCACAGCTATGCTTTGCATATCTTCAAGGCTAGGAGGAGCTATCTCCCTGAGCTGGTAGGCCATGTCTGAGTCAAAACCATCAGGGAATTTAATCAATGCCAAGTCTGGTGGTGGTCTAAGATTTATTGGAATAGTAAGGTATGTATTGTTGAATCTGGCACAATAATCTTGGACTGTCTCTTGTGGGCCTCTTTTTAAATTCTCATATTCTGTTAAGATGTGTAAAGGATCCTTTTTCTTCTCCCACCTGTTTAGGAAAGTTTGATAAAGGGCATCTGGGTTAGCTATTGTGTTTGCAGGCAGTGACCTAAAACATGCCCTCACATCACCAGTTAAGCTCTGGACAAAAATTTTCATCCTAACATCATTATCATCAATCTCATAATTTTCAAAATAGTTTGTCATCCTCTTGGTATGTTGTTGGGCAGTATAAGTGCATGTACTATCAAAATAGGTAATTTTTCCCTAGTAATCCTGTGGCATAGCCCCTGGATTAGCAAGCAACTGCAGGGGAGCATATATATTTGCCATGTTGGCAGGAAAAGGTGGGACAACTGGAAGCACAAGGGTAGGGGCTGAGATAAGTGTTGTGGATGGAGGATTAGAAAAGAGGGTTTGGATTAATAAAGGTGAACTGGAAGAAGCTGCAACAATAGGAAGGAGGGCTTGAGAATTTGCTGCAGTGGGTTTGATTTGAATGGGTTTTTGCTGAGATGGTTCAAGGTTTGAATCAGCAGAACTCTCTTGATTTTCTGGTTTCCTAAGGCTCTTAGCAATCAGATTTGGATTGTCAAAAATAGCTGGAGGATTTGGGTCTGGGTTTGACCTTGTGTGTCGAATTTTCTTCTTTGGAGCCAGCTTCTAAGTATGTTTTGGTATTTTCTAGATTCTTGGAGGATACAAGTTTTGACAATATTTTAAAGGAAGCTACTAGAATGTAGGAGAATTTGAGGCCTTCTTTCAGGGAGGTTTGAAACAAGGATGGCCAAACAAATCTTTGAGGCATCTATCTAGAAACTAAAACTAAACTGGAGTTGGACTGAAGTAGTTTTTATCTACTCTTGTGATTGCATAGCAATGACAATTTCAAAGGCTGCCTGGCTAGCTTCAGACTCCATCTGTAGCTTTAGAGTTTAGACAGTAGTAGCAGACATTCATTAAGTTCCCCAGCGGAGTCGCCAATGATGTTATCACTCAGGTTGTTCCCCAAAACTTGTTGAGAAAAAGGAATACGGCCGAGGTAACCACTAACCAGTCTTTTAGATGCAATTTCTAGCCAAACTGCATCCAGAGAGGGCTCTCTCTATATGTTTTAACTTTGTTTATTCTAAGTTTTATGCTAGTTATGATGTGCAGAGTTTTGTAATAAATGGGTTTGGATGGTGATTTCAAGCAGAGGTAGGATGTAGGTCTGATAGGGTTAATTCCATTGGGAAATGGAGTCTATGAAAGTGGACTGCTGAGTGTGTTTCTGTGATGATAGGCAATACTACAGAGCAAGATAATCAGTTTGGAACAATATCAAAGCCAGTGATGGATGGGATTTAGGCCAGGGGGTAAAGGGCAATCAAGAATCCTTTATCCTAGTGGCAGAGGGAAAGTGCTTGAATACTTTCAAGGAGCAGTGAAGAATTCCTTGACAATGTTCAAAATGAGGGAATTAGCAGAGATAGAAGCATCTAAGAATTTCTATTCAAGCTAATTGTGAAGAAAACATAGATAACATCAGGAATTGAACACAGAGTGTATTTAAACAAGTTCTGGGCTATTATTTTTCCCTGTTGTTAAGATTATGAAACATATATGAGACTTGCAAACATAGAAAACACAAAACATAGTTAGAATAACTTATTGAGCCAAAGAAAGACACAAGAATTCTGTAGCAGAGTCCAACATCATCACATCCACATTCAGAAGATCGAACAACAATGCATTTCAACGCCCTTTGTATTAATCAATATCTGAGTTACAGCGCAGTTCAAATGGGAGAATCACCAACCCCGAATACATTCTTTAGGGGGGTATATATACAAAAAGAGAGTTTACAAAATATCTTAAGGATAAGATAAGGAGAAATGACTTCCTTCAGCTACTTTTCCAGAGAAATAAAGGTAGAAATGAAGGCAGCAGTTATTGTAGTTGTGCTGGGTGCTTTACTGACAAGATATTTTAGACTTTTCACCCAGGAATTCGGCTAGAAGTTATGTCCTTGCTTTGCTTTCTTGCGTTGTTGTCCTGTTCTGTTACCTGCTCTGGATTCATCTTTAATGTGTTCTGATCCTGGCCTGAGCTCCTTCATTTGTATCTACCACGTGTCTTGCCCTTTGACCTGATGTACATAGGCAAAAAGGATCTGAATTTAGTTAGGCAAAACTTCCAGCATACTTTTCCACCAGTGTTCTATGGGCAACTGATGTCTTTGTATCTTTACTAGTATCTCATTAGCCTCAGTATATCTGTAAAAATTGGGCTTGACTTCAAAAAGATGATTTATTTCATGTTCTATAAAAAATAATCCTTCCAATTTGTTATACAAGCTCTATCCAAAAGGAGGTTCTGTGTTTTCTGAGTTGTTGGATGATGCGGTGGTCTAATTTGTCACATACATGTTCACCCGATGAGCATACTGCTGATGTGATAACAGTTTTTGATTGATTGTTACTAAACTGGGTAGACCCCTTTGCTGCAAGTTTGTCAATTTCTCTGTGAAGGTATTAATATCCATCTGCATCTCCTGACACCTTCTTTCCAGAGTCTGTATAAGAGTTCTCATTGTTAGCACCTTCTTTATTGTTAAAATGGTGCATGTCCTTCATTGATCTCTAAAGCTGCTAATTGTTCCTTGGTATTGGTGTTCAAGAAATGGATGAGTGCATTGGCCTAATCAGGCATATTTCCTAATGATGCCCAGGCCCTTTGTATTTGTTCTTGTGCCCTGTCTATTAATTCCATTTGCTCGTAGATTGTCTGAATTGATCTCCATTGGTCAGTGATGGACTGGCCAATCTTAGTCCACAAAATCATTTTAATATCTGCCAGAGGTTTATGTAAGGTGAGATCCTTTTCCAGTGTTTTCACCTTGCTCTCCAAGGCCTTCACCTCTCTGGTCTTCTCTGCTACTGTTATTTTTGATTTGTCATAGCTCACTTCTAGCTTGGCTAGTTTTTCTTTTGTCTCTCTGAGCTCTAACATTTGAGCTTCTAGCTCTTTCACTGCCTTCATCATTTCCTCCATTTTCATGCTGGTCTTAGGCTCTGTTGTTGTTGCTGCTGTAGCATTTGTGGTCATTGTACCTGTTGTCAATGGTGGTTCAATGGGAGGAATTGCTGATGTGTCTGTGGGGGGAGCAGAGACAATTGTTGGAGCTGTTTGGGGTGGCTGGGAGGTTGACTCTCCCTGCTTAGTTTGCAATGCTTTCTCCAGCTCTTGCTCTAACTGCATCAGGCTTTGGTTCATTCTCATTAATAAATCCATGACATCCTCTTCTGTCTTTTCTTGTGCTAGCTCTGTTGTTTGGGGATGCATGGTGACAGGCAGCTTCAACTGCCTTCTAAGGGCAGCAATATCTTCCTCCTTCTTTTTGATCAATGCTTTGGTGGCCTTGGCATCCTTGGGATCATGTCCCAACTCAACAATTATTTCCTCCAGAGTCTTTATTCGGTTGTCTTTGGCTAGAGAAGGGATCTTCTCTAAGTCCAATTCAGCAGATGTGTTACTTAATGACTCTTTTAATTGGTGGGCCAGCATTTCTTTATCTACCAGTGTGGCATATACCATTTCACCTGTTTGTTTGTGTAATTCGATTTGATCCATTGAGTGAATGTCCTTGGCAAGGACCTCTAGATTGGTCCTTATGTAGTCAGCTGCAGACTGGGGCTGCTGAACTTTGGCCTTGAAATGACTTAAAATCATTTTTTCCTCCTTGATGTCATAGGCTGCCATTAGTCTATGTTGTTTGGAGGGTGTCATCTTAAGAAACTGGTCATACAACTGAATTCTTAATGACTCATTTTGAGCCTTAATCTCCTTGAATGATTGCTTGATGTCTGATGGTTTCTTTGCTTGTGACCTTGAGGAGGAGACTTTCATTCCATGTTGTCTCCCTCCTTCTTGTCTGTGAGAGCTAGCAAAAATCTGTTGGCTAATGGCTCTCCCTCCTCTTGGGCTTTTAGTAATGTCTTCCACAGTGTCCTCTTCAGGAGGATCTACCCTTTGCCTCTTGGCCTCTTGCTGACCTGTTGACCCACTTGCAGGTGTGGTCTATTCTCGGTCCCTTTTCTTGCTTCTCTCCTTAGGAAGAGGAGTCTGCAGTGCTAGTACCTCTAGTGCTTGTGTTTGTAATGAAGGGGCTTGCCCTTGGCTGTGTTCCTTTGAGGTAGTAGGATGCTCTTCCATGATTTCTTGTTTTGGCACTACCAACTCCTTGCACTTTGTTGTCCCTGTTGCTGGTGTAGTCCTTTCCTGGGCAATCTGTTGTGCAGTTGTGGCAGTTGATGAGCTCTCCCCAGTTGGTTGTGGCTTTTTGAAAGGCACCTGCCCAAAATATTCCAAGTCAAGAGTTTTTTCCAAATCTTTCATGCTTTGTTCCATTTTTTCTTCCTAAGTTAACTCTTCAACTAGGGTGCCCTCCAACCACTCATCTTGGTTGGCATACTTTTCTATGTCTAGGATGCTGCAATGTTCATAGGGTGCTAGCCTATATTTTACCCTTCTTGCATTGATGAAGCCATATGGGTCATTGGGTACCCACCAAAAGCTTCTCTTGAGTCTGAGTGTTTGACCCAATAGCTCATCAGCATCCTTCCATCCCTCTTTCTTGTTCATAACAAAGGGGCCTAATTGGTCTCTAAGTTTCAATCGGGCCCTTTTTTTTGTGCTATGGAAGTGACTCAGATCTGAGTTGATGAATTGCCTGAAATATTCCAAGGAAAACAGTCTCATTGGCACATATCTGGGCAGCCTGTAGGGGCACAGCTCACAGCCATATATCTTGAGAATAGTGTGATTATAGTTCTTGGAGAGCTGTAGTATTTTTTGCATATCATGTGTCATTTTGGGAGGAGGAGTTCTCATCAAGAGGCAAGAGACTGGGTACACAAATAGATCAAGAAACTCACAATAAGAGTAGGGAGAGCTGCGTACATCATGAAAGATTGGGGTCCAAAAAATAACAGACCTCCTCTCCCCTTTGTGGTCCAATTTTCTAATGGGGAATTGGAAGATATCTGGCTGGTAATATAAAAATAGATGATATATATAAGAAGAATATTTGAAGATTCCCTTCCTGTCCAGCCTCAACAATTGGTCATGCATCTTATTGGCAATAAACTTGGCATAATCGTACTTGACAACAGGGGGCTGCCCTGGGGTAAAAATAGACAGCATAACCAATATGGTTTCATCAATGTGCTCACTTGTCTTGAACTCCAACACAAAAGATATCATATCAACCACTAATATACCCATTTCAGTGAAGCAGGCATAGTGAAAAGGAGGTGGCTCCTTGGGCTGGCTATTTGCCCTCATGAACACTTTGGCAATTCTGGCTATTTCTGAGCTTGAGAGTTTGGGACCTTCATCCAGCAAGTACTTCATGGTAAGAGGAAACTGGAGGTGTGTTGGTTTAAAGTTCAGCATCTGGTTGATAGAGTCAGGAGTGATATAGAAAAGAGTAGTCCCAGATGGACTTTTAACTGCTCTGTTTGTTGGCTCATAGTTCTCAAAACAGAGGTGGATGATCTCAGGGAATATGTTCACAGAGGGGAGGTAGTATCTGGGCAGGTTTGATTCCCAAATACCACATACATCATCTTGATTCAAGTAACTATTTATGAGCTCACAGACTGCTTGAAGATGGTTTTGGAAACCTACAAGGTCTTGGATTAGGTAATCTTTATCAGCCAAGGGAAAATGTTCTAACTCTTTATGGGGTGCATTGAGGGGGGTGATGTTTAAGGCCACTGTACCTTCCATGGCTTAGCTCTATTGCTTTTAGAATTGGAACCTTTGGCTCTGTGCAAGTAAAAATGGGTAGGACGATGGCTTTAAGGATTTCCCCAGGATTTTCACAGTTAGAACTAGTTTGTTGGCCTGAATTCGGTTCTGTGGAGTGATGTCAGCTGGAGAAGCAGGAGCCATGGGCTTTTTTGGCACAGTGGACTTCAATTGTGGGCAAAGATGACCTGGGAGGTTCTTTGGAGAGTTTACAGGGCCGGACGAGCTCAATTTTAGATGACTGTGTGGATTTACAGTGAATTTGGCATCTCAAAGGCTTATGGGGGATTTGTGGGCAGCAACAAAGTGTTTTTTTCTTTAAATTGTGGGTGTTGGTGCTAATTTTACAGAGAAACTAATGGAAAACAGGGTCAAGAGCGAATTGCTGGTAAATACTTGTTTTCTCGGTGAAATGGGCAACTTGCAGGCGACCAGGTGGGTCGAGGGGCCGAGCTGTGCAATGTGCTTGCTAGTTGGCGGATTTGAACAGTCGAAAATGATATTTTCGACGTAATTTGCATGTACAGGTGCGTACAGGAAATAAGCATAGAATGGTGAAAAAACAACACTTTTACCCTTTTTACCCAAAAATTTTGACTTTGGCGGGTTATGGGCGCTTTTTTGGGATGACGTCAGCATGACGTCATTTTTGTCGTTTAGTGGGTACAGATGCTGACATGGCAGGTGATGTGGTGAGTGACATGGCAAGTGACATCATCAAGTGACATGAGCATGACGTCAGCAGGGAGGGGGCAGGTGGTAAGCAGTAATATCGCACCGCTTTTGGGAGAAAGCGGTTTCGAGGGAGGGGGCTCTGAACACACCAGGGGCTTGACACCCATCCTCGGTACGGCGGAAATACCGCCCATCCCCCGGACGCTATTTTTCAGTGGGTTGGGGCTTCCGAAATCGCTGACTACCGTCAGATTTGGGAGCGGCGATTGGACGGTTGGCGAGTGACTAAGGTGGCGGTCATTTAACAGCGGCGGACCCATATTAATTTTTTGCGTTTTGTAAGTTTTTTCTTTGTATTCGCAAACTTTGGAAAAGTGGGTTTTTTGGGAAAAAATGCGGGTTTAGGCTATTTATTTAGCTAAAGGCCATATAAATCCCAATGGGTATGTGGAGAGTTGTTATTGGCCCCTAGTGGGCCAATAACTCCCTAAACAAAATTTTTAAAATATGGCTATAATTAGCCAAGGGTCGGGGTATTTATTTTTTGGGGTTTTTTTCATGTATTTAT
>APFE030978948.1:0-45987 GCA_000404065.3 Pinus taeda
AAACAGCTCAAGCTTGGCAGATGACTAGCTAGGTAGAGAAATGAAGGAGCCCAACTGCTTAATCTGGGTCCTTGGAAGAAATAAGGGTACATTTAGATAGGATGGCAGTCAAAAGAAAAAGAGAACAATCAGAGTCTGCTAATTCAAGTGCACCCACTTCAAGTGAAGAAAAAATGTTAGGATTACTAGGTTGGGTAAGTAGTGCAAGGTTGCAGAAATGAAGGGCCATCACCAATTGGCTTATCAAGAGAAGGACTCATCCCATTCAAGGTATTGGCACCATGGCAGAGGTTTGAGAAGATAACATTGGAAGCATGTCTAATTTCCCCCTTTTTCCCCCAAACATCATTTACTAACATCCCCAAGGACCTTGAGATCTGGTCAAGTGTCCTATTCCACTTCATTCCATAACAGAGTACCAGGTCAAACTATAAAGTTCAATCAAGGGAAAGAAGCCACATTTTTTGTGTAAAAATCCTTACTCTCATTTCCCTCATCTTCCATTCCTAAGTTTTACTTCTTAAAACTTAGTATTTCCCCCTATACACTCACCTCACAATTTCATATTAACAACTGATGTATTATTTAGCTACCTAAGCATCCCCCTTCCCTAATTCTATAAAGACCTATGTAAAATTCCCAAAAAGTCTATATAAATACCCCCCCCCTAGCACTATAGCTATATAGCCCTCTCTTGGGGAATATTAATCCATCAGGGGTTAATATTAACCTTCTATAACCCTAAACTATGGGTTTTTGTTAAAAAACTATGGCTAAAACTCAAAAAATTGAAATCCCCGCCCTCATTAACCCTTCCTACCCCTTTTCCACCCTAAATACATTGGTTATAATGTTTTTAAATAAAAACATTTATAAACGGGCACAATTACATTAAACCCAAAATCGTAAAGTTGAAAACCCACCCCGCACGCTTTATGTTTAAAAACAATTAATTTAATCGACAGGTCCCCCTGTCCTAATGCGCCATCACATCAGATGTGCCGCCAGCCGTTAGATCGTCGGCCCCACTAATCCAACGATGGGCGATCGATTTCGCAGGGAAGTTGCCCAACCTTTTGCATCCGGGGATTGGCGGTTTTCCCGCCGTCCCCCCGCCACGCGTCGGCCTCCCGCAGTGTTCGGAGCCCCCCCCACCCCATACCACTTACCGCCCATGGGGTCTCCGGGGAAACCGTTTACCACCCATCCCCTCTCGCTGACGTCACACCCCCATCAGCGTGACGTCACCTCCACGTCGGCCATCCACCCGCCTGCCCTGCCACTGTGTCACCGTCACCTGGCCACCCACGTCAGCTGCCACGTCACCCTGCCGTACCTGGACCCACTGATGACGTCATCACCAAAAAGGCGCCAAAGGGCCAAAATTGCATAAAAAGTTGGGAAATGACTATTGTTTGTCATTTTAACTCGTCGTTTTCAGAGCAGTGTGCATGCAAAAGATGTCGTTTACAGCCAAAATCAAGAATTTTTCCACCAAAGTTGTTGCCACCCTCAAAGTCGACTCAAATCCCTGCAATTGTTTCGACTTGACAACTCCTACACCGAGAAATCCAGGTATTTTTCGCAGGCGACCTACTTTACCCATATTTCTCCCATTTTTCTCCTAATTTCCTGTAAAAAACTCTACAAAAACTCCGCACAGATAAATTGTCCACTGAAACTACCCAAATACCTGGTAAACTCCCTGCACGACAAAGCTCTGCAAGAAACCCGTGCCCTTCTGCGAAATTCACCACAAAAACTAATTGAAGAAGCCGAGCTACCGGCTAAAAGCCCATGCAACTGCACACTCATCCCTGTTTTCAAAATTCCCCTTGAAAAACCAGCTAATTAGCTTAAAAACACTCTGGTTTCTTCCAAGAGAGTGCCCCACAGTTCATCAAACCTATAAAGAGTTTCCTCATACTCTCAGAGCTGCTCACTTTCAAACACAATTCAGTGGGCATTCCTCAGCCCTTGCACCAATCCTAAACACAAGTAAATATCCAGTTAAAATCAAACATGGCCACTCCATCTGCTCTTGATGTTGCTCCTGTCAATCCACCCAGTAAGGAGCTTGAAGCTATGCCCCTTGTAGATAGTGATTTCCTCATTGCAGATTTTGTGGCAGAGAGGAACCATTTACAGACATTCTGCCAGCTGAGGAACAATCACTTGGACAACAGTGACATGTATGGCATCTGGGAGTCTAATCTGCCTACCTACTTCCTACCATCTGTAAATGTCTTTCCTGAAGTCATTCACCTCTGTGCAGAAAATTGTAACCAGAAGCTCAGAGCTGTAAAGTCTCCATCTGGGAGCATCCTCTTTTACATAACTCCTGACTCTATCAATCAGATGCTGAATTACAAACAAACCCAGCTGCTATACCCTTTTTCCATTAAGTATTTTCTGGATGAGGGCTCCAAGCTCTCTAGCACAGACATTTCTACAGTTGCCAAAACCTTCATGAGAGCAGACTGCCAGCCTTCTCAGCCACCTCCTTTTCATATGCAAATTTCAATGAGGTAGGCAAGTTGCTTGTGGACATGATATCCTCTGTCCTGGGGTTCTCCACAAATGAGCATGTTGATGAAACTGTTTTGGTCTTGTTATCTGCATATAGCCTTGGGAAGCCCCCTGCTGTAAAATACAATTATGCCATATTTATTGCCAACAAGATACATGACCAACTGGTGAGGCTGGACAGGGAAGCAATATTCAAATATTCATCATACATCTATCACCTCTTCATGTACTATCAGATAAATTGCTTCCAGTGCCACATCAAGAAACTGGATTCACAGGGTGAGAGGAGATCTGTCATCTTCTGGTCTTTAGTCTTCCACCAAGTCCAGAACTCTCCCTATTCCTACTATGAATTTATTGACCAATTTTTCTATCCAGTCACATGCCTCTTGAAGAGGTCTCCTCCTGCCAGATTGTCCAAAGATATGTAGAAAATCTTACAGCTGTCCAGGAATTATAAAATAGGTGATTGGTATTTATACCAAAATCACACAGTCATCAGGATCTATGGCTATGAGCTCTGTCCTTACAGGCTCCCAAGGTATGTGCCTATGATATTGTTTGCCTTGGAATACTATAGGCAACTCATCAATTATGACCTTACACACTTCCACAGTGCCAAGAAGAAAGCCAATCTCAAATTCAAAGACCACCTAGGCCCCTTCATCATGAACAAGAAAGATGGTTGGCAAGAGGCTAATCAAATATTGGGGCAACAGCTTAATCTCAAAAGGAGTTTCTAGTGGGTGCCTTATGACCCTGAAGGCTTTATCAGTGCTAGGAGTTTCAAGTATAGGCTGCTAGCCTATAAACATTGTCTGTATCCACAAATAGAACACTTTGCCAACCAAGATGAATGGGTGCCTAATACATTAGTAGAGGAATTTACTTAGGAGGAGACAATGGAGCAAACTATGAAAGATTTAGAGAGAACTCTTGACTTGGATTCTTGTCAGCAGGTCATATTCAAGCAACCAGTCCAAGTGGGAGAAGGCACATCCACTGCTGCAGCTGCACAGACCACCCAGCAGGCATCTACTACAACAACAACTACAGCAAAAGGCAAAGAAGTGATGGATGTTCAGCAGGACACAGAGGCAGGGCAGCCCAGCACTTCAAAGGACCAAATTCAAGGGCAAACCCCTTTACAGCAAACTGAACTACCCCAAATCCCAGTTTTGCAAACACCTCTCAATGAAGAGAGAGGTAAAAAACGTGATAGAGAGGAGGCCACACCTCCAAGTGGGTCAACATAGCAACCGGAGGCCAAGAGGCCAAGAATTGACCCTCAGACCGAGGAAGAAGACATCAGTGAAGAAAGAGCAGAAAGCCAAAACAGAGAAAGACAATCCAGCCAGCAGACTGCCACTAGTTCATTTCAGCAGGAATAGGTCATGCAGCAAAGCACAGAGGTATCCTCCTCAAGGCAGCAGGGCAAGCAACCAGTTGGTATCAAAGGGCGTTTCATGGAGATCAAGGCACAAAATGAATTGTTGAGAGTACAACTCTATGATCAATTCTTGAAGGCAACTCCCTCCAAAAAACAAAGATTGATGGCTGCTTATGATATCAAGGAGGACAAAATGGTTTTTACTCATTTAAAGCCTAAAGTTCCACATCCCAAAACCTCTGCAGATTACATAAAAACAAACTTGGAGGTCTTTTCTAAAGACATACATCCAATGGATCAAATAGAGTTGCACAAGCAAACAGGGGAAATGGTCTATGCTACGCTTGCAGACAAGGCCATGCTAGCCCATCAGTTAAAAGAATCACTGAAAAATACTAATACACAGTTGGATTTGGAAAGAATGTGTTCCACTGCTAAGGACAACAGAATAAAAACATTGGAAGACATAATCATTGATCTGGGACATGATCCAAAAGATCCAAAGGGTGTTAGGGCCCTTATGAAAAAGAAGGAGGATGATTTGCTGCACTCACGAAACAGGCAAAGCTGCCTGCAACTATTCACCCTGACACTGCAAAACTTGCACAGGAAAAACAGCTTGATGACACCATGGATTTACTTATGAAGATGAATCAAAGAATACTAGAGATGGAAGGAGAATTGGAGAAAGCATGGCAAGGTAGACAGGGAGAATCGACCTCCTAGCCACCTCAAATATCTACAACTCCTGGCTTTGTTCCTCCTACACAAGCAGCAGCAGCCCCTCCTGCTATTCCAGCACCTACAACAACAACATCAACTACAGAGGCAACAACAGCAACAACAGCGACAACAACAGCACCAGAGTCCAGTATGAGCATGGAGGACTTAATGAAAGTTGTCAAGGAGCTTGAAACTCAAGTGACAGAAATAAATGAGGCCAAAGAAAGACTGGTCAAACTAGAGGCTAGCTATGATAAGTCCAAAATGACAGTGGCCGAGAAGCAAAGAGAAATAAAAGCCTTAGAAACCAAAGTGAAAGCTTTGGAAAAAGAATTTCTTCTAGGCAAAACTCTGGCAGAAATCAAGAAGGTAATCTGGGCCAAAATTGGACAATCAATCCATGACCAATGGAGGTCAATACAGGCAATATATGAGCAAATTGAACTAATAGGCATAGCTCATGTCGAAATACAAAAGGCCAGAACAACACTAGGAATCATGCCTGAGCAGGCTAATAAAATGATACATTTCCTCAATACTCACACTAGGGAGGAATTGGCAGCACTAGAAATAAACAGCAGAACAGACATTATCCTGACAGCCAAGAAAGTGCTAACTTTGAGAAATTTCACTCAAACTCTAGAAAGGAAATGTCAGGATATGAAGGCTGAAATTGACGAATTCATGGCAAAGATGACAGTATTGCAGGATAGAGGACTGCCAAGCCTAGTGACTGGCACAGGAAAACTGTTGTCATATGATCAATATATCACAAGAATCAACAATTATGTTGAGAATCAAATCACAGCATCCAGCAGCTCCACAGAAGAAGCAGGGCCTCCCTCTGGGCAGTCTCTGTATGACAAACTAGAAAATTTATTTTTTATTGAGCATGAGATAAATCATCTGTTTGAAGTGCCTCCAAATTTTTACAGATATACTGAAGCAGATGAAACACTGGTAAAAATAAGGAGACATCAGTTACCTCCAGCTGATTGGTGGTAGGAAATGCTGGAAGTTCTGCCCAGGTGATACCATATATTATTCCTTTTTGTGAAAATTCAGATCTTAGTCACAGTACAGGTCAGCAGATAATCCAGCACGCAGATATCACAGGAAGCATCCGTACAGTGACTCGCCAAAGCACTCAGAAAACAGGCTCAACTAACGCAAAATTAAAGGCACAGCTACAGCCAACTTTCCTAAGCCAAAAAGTCAAAATTTGTCTGACAGAAAGATAGCTGCCATCTCAACATTAATTGCTGTAGTTATATCTTTCATTTACTTTTTGTAAGAGAGTTGATGGTGCAATTTATTGCACAGTAACTCACTATTTAGATATTTTATCCTATTTTTGTATATATATCCCCTCAAAGAATGTATTGAGGGTCGGTTGTCGTGAAACTCTTTCAGAAGAGCTGTATTGTATATCTGAGATTTTTGTGCTAATACAAATTGCTGGTGGAGTTCCTGGTTCCTACACTGTCTGAAGGTGGAAATGAATGGCTCTGTTATGTTGCAGAATTCCTGTGTCATTTGCTGGAACAATAAGTTATTCTGAACTGTGTTCTTGTCTTTCTGTGTATGCAATAATTCATATAAGTTCATGATCATAGTAAATAGAGAAAAAGAATAGCTTAGGATTTGTTTGAATACACCCTACGCTCAATCTCTATTTCTAAATATGTTTTCTTCTGGATTAGCCATGGATATGAATTCTTAATTGCTCATGTCTAAACTAATTCTATCACTGTAACTATTGTTTAAGAATTCTTAACTACTCTTAAGCAATACTTTCATTTCTCCTCTTGTTAGCATAGTGGAAGATTCTCAATTGCCTTTCACTCACTAATTCCATAACTTCATTACATAATCTAAAAAATTTGTTCTACATATGCCTATCTGGCTTTGCAGCAATACTCTGCCTTCAGAAACATACTTCAGCAGCACACTTCCTTGAACTCCATTGCCCAATGGCCCAAACTGCTCTGTAATTTATACCTCAGCTCTGTTTGAATTCACCAACCAACCAAACTCAAAACAAAATCAGCACACCATAACTAGCCTAAAAATCACCCATCTACAATGCTAAATCATAAAGAGAGAGCCCTCTCTGGTTGCAGGTAGGCTAGGACCTGTAACTAAAAGATTTGTTAGTGGTTACCTCGGTCGTATTCCCTTTAGGAAGCAGGGAACAACCTGAGTGATAACAACGAGAACGGAAGCCATGGTCTCTGACAGTGGCTTCAAGTATGCAGAGTTTGGAAATAACGTGATTGAAAAGAAATTGAGTCGTTGTTTTACCATCTGCAGAGTATGTAGGCATTGCTTCCTCCCATTTGGTGAAATAATCTACAACAACAATAATATAACCATGCCCCCCAGTCAAACGAGGGTTACATGTCATATAGTCAATGCCTCATTTGGAAAAAGGACCAACGGTAATGAAGGGGTGTAGGTGAGTAGGGGGGGCGCACATCTTGCGTTGGTAAATGTGGCATTCATGGCACTTGTGAACAGCAAGGATGCAGTCCTTAAAAATGGACAGCCATAAATAACCAGCGCGAAGGATTTTCTGTGCGGTAGCATACCCAGACATATGACCTCTACATGCCCCAAAATGGTAGTCATTGAGAACTCTCTCAGCCTCCTTGAGAGTCAGACATCAGCGAAGAACTGAATCGACACTTACACTATATAAAGTATCACAAATAATATGGTAGGGTTGGTAGTGATGCTGAATTTTTCAGTGATCATCCTTAGCCAATGCAAACCGGAACGTGGATGTTTGGAGATACATGATAATATCACCGTACCATGGGTCAAGGGTGTTGATCAAGAAAAGAGTCTCATCTGGAAGTTGTTCATCTGCACCAGAGGGGAGAGACGTAGAAGGAAGGGAGCAAATCAACTCAACAAAAAATAGTGACTTCTTAGATTTGATAGTGGTAAACACCAAATCGAATTCTTGCAAGATGACAATCCATTTAGAATACTTGCCCCCTAGAAACTGATGAGTCAGGATGTAGGTTATGGGGTTGCATTCAGGAATCATAGTAGTAGTGCATAAGAGGATGTAGTGCTGAAAGCATTGAATAGCCTGTACGGCAGCTAAATCCAACTTCTCGACATGGGCATAATGTGTTTCAGTGTCGAGGAGATTATGACTAAGGTAGTAGATAACATGTTCATTGCCTTCGCCATCGTCTTGTACCAATACCATAACAATGGTGCTAGGGGTTGTAGCTAGGTAAAGGAAGTAATCACGATAATAATTCGGGGGATGAAGCAAAGGAGCATTTATGAGGACATCCTTGAGGTCATCGAAAGACTTTTGGGCAACCTCATCCAAGACAAAGGGCGTTCCTTGTTTGAGCAACCGGGTAAATCTTGAAGCTAGCCCAGCATAATTGGGTATGAAATGATGGAGGAAATTATTTTTTTCCTTGTAGGCTCTGGAATTGGTGCAATAAAGATGGATGGGGTAAATTTACAATGGCCTTGACTTTAAGCGGATAAAGGCGAATACCGTCCTTGGAAACGATAAAGCCAAGGAGTCGTCCAGATTCAACGCAAAAAAACAAATTTATGCGGGTTTAATCGAATTTTGTAGTGTCTACAGTGAAGAAAAATATGTTGAAGATGGTCAGGGTGATCTTGGCGCTTACAAGAATGAGCGGGAAGGTCATCCAAGTAAGGTTGAATAATGTTTCGAATATCATGAAACACATAGGACATCGCTCGCTGAAATGTAGCCCCGACATTTTTTAGGCCGAAAGGGAGCTTTTTGTACGCGAAAGTACCCCATGGATAGATAAAAGTTGTCTTTTCTTGATCGATCGGCAGAATGTTAATCTGGTTGTAACCAGAAAAACCGTCCATAAAGGAAAAAATTTCGCTCCTAGCACATTCATCAATGATCTGATCAATGAAGGGAGTAGGGTAGTTATCCTTAGGACAGGCACGATTGAGATCACGGTAATCAACGCAAACATGGATTGTGTCTTGTTTCTTTGTCACTGGTACAATATTTGACACCCAATCTGTAAGAGGGATCGGATAAATGAATCCAGTTTTGAGAAGTTTTTCAACTTCGCCCTTGATAGCAGCTGCTTTCCTAGGGTGCACTGGGTGGATCCAATGGTGAATGGGCTTCGCGTGAGGATAAGTTGGTATTTCGTGCACAACGATGCTAGGATCAATGCTAGGCATTTCTTCATATGACCATGCAAACACATCACAAAATTCTTGAAACATCCGAGTATAGGTCTTGATCTCATCTGGAGAACAAGTTACCCCGATATGGACATGTTCAACAATACTTGGTTTGACAAAAATATCAATTGGCAGCGTTTGGGTAATATTACCCAGTTTTCCTTCCGATCATACTTCATGAGTGAGGATCGATTCCAGAAGCGGGAATGAAGGAAACTGAGAAGAGAACTCCTCGAGATTAGTAGACATGATCGTCGGGTGAGGCAGGAATGAGGAATGATGATGAGTACCATTCCAAGGTGTTTCCTCGAGAGACATTACTTCCATGATACTCTTGTCAGCAAGAAAAGTCTCAGCTAAGGGATCAGAAGATTCTGAAGCACCAAACCATGGGCATTGAGAACACGTATCGAGAGAAGTCCTCGAAATAGGAGAATTAGAGGATACGGAACTTGAGGCTGAAACGATTTCCATGTAATTGATTTTGGCAGGACTAAGTGTCATAACCTCGCCCCAGGTATCAACAATATCTGGTAAAGGTAGGAACCAAGGATCAGATTTGACCGAGATCATGTTGACAGAGGCAACATGAGGAGGTGGGAGTGGAAAAATTCCCATCAAGGTAGAACCTTTAAATATACCTGCCCCCACACTCTCATAAGGAGCACCAGTGTGCTTGACATATGGAACATTGCCATCTAAGGAGGAAGAAGCAAAGAAGGATAGCTGGCTGACAGTGATGATCTTCCCTTGATGGGGAAAATGAAGCACGCAGAATAGGGAGGAGGCTACAACATGCATGTCATGGGTCCATCTCCATCCAAGTAGAAGATTATAATTGAGATTAGCATCAACAATCTCTTCCTCAACTTGTATTGTCTTGCCCTCCAAAGTAATGACAAGGTTAGGTAAGACACCGAAGGGTCGTGAATTGTGCCCGTCAAAAGCTTCCAAAGTGTTAGGGGATTGGTTCAAAGTAGGAGAACCAATTGCCTTCCAGCAGGCGATTGACATGATGCAAGTAGAAGCACCTTCATTGATGATAGTCCTATGAATGGTTTTCTCATTGATGATTACCTGAATGAGAAAGGAAATCTGATGAGGCAAGCGTGGAACGTAGTTTTCAAGATCGAAACATATCAAAATGGAATCGATGGGATCAATGCCCCCAATAGCCATCAACCAAGATTTCTGCTAAGACAGACAACTTTGGAGCACCTCAAGAGTCGACATAGCTAATGGTGCCTGAGCCAAATCCTCAACAATATTATAGTGCTAAGCGGCTAGAGTGTTGGGGTTATACAAGGATTTCCTTAGCACACCTCAAGAAGGTGGTCGAATGGTGGAATCAAGGTTAGGGCGCTCGATATGAAGAGGGCCAGAACTCAGGGCAGAAGAAGAAGGGGTGGCCTCTTTCTCTTTCCCAGCTATCAGAGCAGGAGTTTGATAATACTTTGATATAGTAGCCACATTAATAGGCGTACTCATCCTGAACACTTGAGATCTTGAGGAAGCAGATGATTGAGGTTGGCCTACCATTTGAGTCTGCTGAGACGGAAATGGCTCTTTCATGATAGTTGGGGTCCCTTTGAGCAAACGACTAACTTCAGATCGTTAGGCATGATCCTTAGTATAATGATCCTCCTCGCAAATGAGGCACAGATACTTAGGCTTTCGTTGTGAAGAATCACTAGCAGACAACTCATGGATCATGGAACGGGGAGTACAAGGACAATAACAAAATGTTGTGTAACACTAGTTAAGGTGTGGGATACTTCATATCAAATTATTGTTGTTTTCTCCCTATGAGATCAGCATTCCTTTGCATGGTCTATCTTCATATTGCAATAGAGTTTTGTTTCATGATTTTCAGCTTCCAATCATCAATCAATGTGTTCCTAGAATGAACCAATCAACTTGTTGGTGCAACAACATCATAACTCTTCAACTTCTTACTTAAGGACATTGCCCTGGATAAATCATCATCTTTTTTGGTCACAAGCTTCTTTGGGCTTTCTTCCAAGCTTCAATTAATGTCATGTCCATCAAGATATTTACAGCTCCCTCTATCCAGCTAAGATAAGTGAACTTCTTTCCATCTTGTTATCTTCTTCTCTTTCCTTCATATTGTTCATGCTATGCCACAGCCTTTCAAATCTTTTATCTGCTAGTCAAGATTTAGATAGAAATTGCCTTGACCTATAACCTTTATTAGAATACCATGAAAGAACAAAAAGGACAAGGCACAAAGATAAACAAGAAGATATAAATTACTTATCTTTATGATAAGGATTAGCTCCCTCTTAATCTAGGACCTGTTCACCAACATTGTTCTCACATTAAAAATCAAGGATTAGATGTACCTCTAATAGTGGATATGATTAGATAGGGTTTTCCTCCTAGGGTTATTCTTGATTAAACTATGCTAGTGTTCACAAACCCTCAATGCAAAAAGTATTCAACACCTTTCAACTTACAAATTACCAGCCCTAGAATTATCATTAGCAAGCTTTCTATATAGAATTCATTTCGTTCCTTGTTCTCATATGCGAATACTTCAAATGCTAATGATATGTCTACACAAACCCTTTCTATGATGCATTACTAATTTTCATGAGGTCGTTATCATAACATCACTACTTCTCATTGATTGCAAATGAGCATGCTTTGTACGTATCTCTTATTACGTTTACCTGATCTCCATGATTACTGAGAGCTACTTCAAACAGAAATTCAAACTTCTCATTTAATTCTCTCCATATACCTCTACAATCAGGTCTTCATATGATTTCCACATTGATCTCAATCCTTTATTCTTCAAGCTAGGCTACAAACCATAGAGATGAATTCAATCTTTGGGATGCCATATTCCTTTTTGTTGTTGGCAATGTCTTGTCATCTCAGATAGGTCAACTTCATTGATGTCATTCATTCTTGAACCAAGGAGATGAATTAGGTAAGGTTTCGAAATTCAAGAGAGTTGTCTTATGTATTCATATGGAGACAAGTTGTCATAGTTCTATTCTAGATGCCTCATCCCTGATAGTAATGGTCTTGTAATAAACTCAGGTATGTTGTCATTAATGTCTTAGGAGGATGTTGTTTTGTATATCTTCATGCCTTAGAGATGATCCATTTTGTTCCTTTCATAGTTCAGAAAGTATCGACCTCTAGATGATGAACACAATTTTTAATTTCTTTCACAAGCCATATACTACAGCAAGGTGACCTTTTTACATTTCCCAAACTTCTATCTACCAAGTAAAGTTCTTTAGATATGTCATTTGCAACTTTATTTTAATCACTTCTTCCATACTTCAAGTCAGTTATATTGATGGAATTCATCTTTATTTTATATATGATAAGGATGCTTATGCCACATATTCCCCATACTTTCACAGTCCATCTTTTGAAGAGATATATTTGTTGCTTCATATGCTAATGTTACGAGTATCTAGTTCTTTACAAAGTCTTGTTCTTCAATTTTGGTTTCTTATTGTTATAGATATGTACTTCACAAGGAATAATATCCCACAGGTTCTCATGAAGAATGTCATAGAAAGGAGTTTCATTGCTTAACAAAATCTTGGCTTCTAGTGATGCACTTGTATTGCCTTTCTAGGACTAGGCCTAGAGATTAGCTTCAAAATGCAGACATCATTTACAAGGCTTGTACAAAGATTCAACTTAGGATCTATGGAGTAACATCTTCAAGGAAATATATATATCATAGAGTCCTCAACATAATTTGTATAGTACTTTATTTAGGGTGCCATGGAAATAAATTTAATGTACCTTCAGATAACAAGCTTCAGCCTTTTCAAATATTATAGTTTGTTCTTCTTTCTTCGATAGGCATTATAAGTCTTGACTATGGTGTACTTCAAATTGTATTATGTTCCTTAGAGAAGTGTCATAGGATTTGCATGCTTGAGATAGAAATTTGTATGTTATAGGACCATACAGGGTTAAGATATTACCACAGAATATGGGTTCAGCATACTTTTCTCTTATTGGTGTAGACTTGTACATGAAATTTTCAAATTCGGATTATGTGCCTCAAAACTTAAACTTGTCTTCCTTTGAATTTGCACTATATACTCTAGAAATTCAGATTGTTCATAAGTGTCACCATAGTTTTATATCTGCTTCATTTCTAGGATTCAGATGCCCAAAACTTTCTTACACAATCCTTTTGTAGATTACATTGTTATGTATCTTATATGTAGTACTGAGATTGTTGATGAGTGTTACTGCTACCTCAATTCTTCTTCATTTTATAGATATAATTATTGCAAAATGTATCTTCTAATGTAGCTAATCTAAGTATGTCTAGTGATTGTGTCAACAAAAAGTGATCTTCAAACTACATTTTCATAAACTCTCCAATAACATGTTGAGAAATCAATAGGTGTGTACATTAGGTAGATTTCTCTTACTTGATAATTGGTTGTGAATATTTTTTGGCTTCTTATTTCATTTAGTATGTTCTCTTCATCAAACAATTACCAAAAACATAAAACATGAAGGTTACAAGAGACAAAGGACACAAAGATATAGGCTCCAAGCTAGGGAAAAACCCCACAAGGGGAGAAACCCGGACAACCTCTATTATTATAAAATCAGATCAAAGTAAGATATCTAAGACCCAATACCAAGACCAAGACTACCACAGAGATCCCAAGTTAGACCTCCTTCATGCCTTCTCAATAAGTCAAAGTCAACAAAATCCGATGTTGGTAAAACTTTTGAAAACTGGTAAACTCCTGGAATTCTACTCCTGCTCTTTTGGCCCCTTGAAATTTCAGCCTTGCAATACCTCAGAAAATTTCACACAACTAGGGAAAATTTTTCTTCATCTTCTCTCTCCTTTGACCTCCTTATTTCTCCTTTGATTTTGTTGGTTTTCCTTCTTATCTTGGCACATAAATGAACGTACATCATGAGTGAAATGAATTCTCTCCAAAATGGTCGAGTTGCTCTTTATACATCCAAGAGGTCGAATAGGTGGCTCTTGGAGCACAAGCTGACTTGTTCCCAAGGTGGGTAGACATGGTCTTGTGGTGACATTTTAGACTCTTTTGTATCAAAATAAAATATTTTTCCTTTTCTTACAGCAAGTCCAAATGGGACTTTGACTCAAATACTTTTGCTTGACTCATGATAAAAAAAAGTGACCCGAATAACCCTAGACGCATGAAGAACATGCTTTGACTAATAATAGTAATAAATTATTTTTCTTCTTTTTGCTTTTGCATAAAATACAAATTGATACAAGTACAATGATAATTATGAAGAACGAACCTAGTTACTTTTCCAACATAAACAAAAAGGATGATTGGGATGATAATCAAAAGTGATCAAAAAGGGAAAAGATGGACACAAAAAGATGGTAATTTAGGGGTCTACCAATTTAGCCCGTGGTTTTGTAATTATGATTAAGGAACTAATGTTGTACTCTAATCCAGGATAAATGGATTCATGGATTATGGATTCCAAGGGACATATATATATTGTTCTTGTTCTCTTAAAAAATCTTTCTAATTTTCCCGTTTTGTGTTTCTAGGAGAAAATATTTGTGTTAATGTATCTCTGTGTGTCATTGCACCTTTTTTGTTTTATTAAGAATTTGTTTGAAAAAATTAACTCTATAAAGTTAAAACCTACACAACCCACTATCCTTAACATTCAAAGTGCCATCCATGAACCAAGGTCATAGCTACTACACATGTCTACTAATTGTGCTATTTCAGTTTTCAACTTAAAGGTTGTGCCATCCATGAACCAAGGTCATGGCTACTACACATGTCTACTAATTGTGCTATTTCAGTTACCTCAAATTAGGTGAAAACTTAAAGGCAGAGAATAGACACTCAAACCATGTTTGAATGCCAATGTTGAGGGCATTTTTAAACGAAAGCACATCACGTGAACTCTGAAACATGCAAGACCAAGGTTTGAGCCAATCCATGAGCCAACCTTTCTAATCCTTTGATTCCTCTAGTCAAACCTAAGTGGGTTCACTCGAGTAATGGATTGATAAATGCCCATTAGGGACCAGCCTTATTAATTGAGGAAAAGGTTGACATCAAGATTTGTACCAGATGTGCCATATATTTGGACCTCCTGTATATGATAAGCTCTTACTTTGCCCCATCATCCTCGAGCTATTAAACTTGGATGCTAGCGTATCTAAGATATATCAAGTGAATATGACTAGCGAGGTCACTATTTAAAGAAACTTTATTTTAAACAAAAATAAGAATGAAAATGTTGAACTAGTCAAAGGGTTGGCTTACCTATGATGGTCAAAACTTAGAAGAAAGCCTTAGTTGGTGATACGTGATGACACTGTACAAGTAGAAAGTTGTGAACATGATGTCAAAACCATTGTATTGGGCATTTCAATGATTGTTGGTAAATGGTTTCCCAAACAAGCTTCAAATGGGGATTTATAACCATGAGGTTGATAGTTTGAAATATTTTTCGTAAGTTTTAATCTCTCATTACTATTAATACTAAAAGGTACAATATATTGCTTGAAATTTTAGTTGAGCGTGTAAGTCCCATGAGGACTTATGTGCTCTTTATCTTCACCCTTGAGTTGACATTAAAGGCCCAAGATCGAAACTCACATCGCATGAGGGAAAGCCTTTTAAGCCAAAATGATGGGGATTATGGTAACCACTTGTTGTGCTTTGATTCTCAGATTTATATGCAATCTCAATATTATTTTTCCATATGGAGTCTTACTAGTAATAAAAGTGCTCATGTTAACAATGATATAGTAATTGCATTTAGAAATAGACATAATCTTTGAAGTTTCTTATTTACTTAATTTGATATATGAGCGGGATTTTATAAAAGTTTGAGATATAAAAATAATAAGGAAATGAAATTCCAAAGAAAATCTGAAGCATGCAAGTTGTTAAAGGTTGAAAGAAGACTATGTTAATTTCTTACTAAATTGTAGAATATCTATCCTAATTCATTTTAGGTTTATTCATGTCAAGGGTGTTCACCAAAATAATTGGGAAATTAATGAAAATTAGTGTCTTGAAATCGACCTGATGTCAATGTGCAACACATGAATAATTAGGTGTCTTTATTGAGAAAGCTAGGTATTTTGAGTTTAAGTGTCGATGCGAGAGGTGCTAAATTTTTTAATATGTAAATGCATTTATTTTCCCTTGTTTGAAAAACTATCCAGTGTTTTTTACTACATACACATACACACTTGGTTTTATCCTCTTAGGTGATCTGTGCTCTTAAAGTCTCATACTTACTGCTCAAAAGTGAAGGACTCTTATATTTCCTCTTTAATTCTTGTCAATTCTTAATGCAATGAGCACCCAATTTTTAGTCTTTCTTTAATTTAGCTATGTGTCATGTTTATGACACAAAATATCTAATCCTAGTTATCAATATGCCCATCAACATCCTCAAGAATACAAATTGACTCATACTATGGCCAACAATCCAACATTGATTTGTTTCTTCTTTCTTAAGATTGCATTTGGTGGACTAGCTACATTTTTATGGAGATGCTCATCACCATAGCAAATTATTTTTATTCTCAACTTATAATAAATTGAAACCTATGATGGAGATTGATACATGAGATTGATTGCCTAAAGAAATATAGGAGTAACAATATTACTTGATTATGATGTTATTACTCTTGGCATTGACAACTAAGTTATTACCTATTAAAATTTTCTTCTCACTCCCTTGACTAGAAAATAAAATGAAATAAATAAAAATAAAATAGTTGTTTCTGATTAATTAGTATGGGGGTATGTTAATTGGTATCAAAGTATTTCATTCCATTACTAGGGTTTGTATGGGCTCAAAGGAAAATGAATTACAATGTTTTTTGGTGCCATGTTATGCTAACAAGTTATCCTTATTACACAGAGACCAGTATTTAGTTAAATTTGCATAAAATCAATATTATGGAATTAAGCAATTTCTACCATGGAAGATATGCAAAATCATCAAGGATTTAAGAATATATCATGAGCAAGAATAAAATTGGGACTAAATATAATGGAAGAGAAATGTTGAAATTCCTCCCAACATAGTAGAAATCATGAGAAGTTTGAGAGAAAAACTCTAGAGTTACAAGGCATGTAATGAAAAGATATCAAAGCTTAAGGAAACAAAATCATTTTTAGGTTTTCCTATTTTAGAACTTGACTTAGATCCAAAGGAAAATGCACCAATGACAAGTCTCAATTAGTGTTGATAAGATTCACTCAAAGAAAATGTCTCAAAGTACAAAAGATCAGATCTCCAATGATGAGACATAAACACAATCTGAATCATTTGACTCGAAAACAATTGTTTATGGAGATTCGATTATTGGTAGCTCAAAATCTGTTTCTCATAGGAGGAGTAAAAGGCATTCCAAAGTTTATTTGTAGGGAGAATTTAGAAAAGTGAAACCACTTACTTTTGATGGTGAGGTGAAATTTGCTCAAAAATTTATGGTTTGGCTTCTTGGGATTATACATGCTTCCAAGTACATTCTTACTTTGGAAATATGAAGGCTAGATTGGTTATATTTAATCTAAATGGTGGAGCATTCATTTGGTGGAATCATTTCAGACAAGTGAAGAAAATCGATAAGAGGAAACGTACTTGGAAGCGGTTCAAAAGATACTTTCAACATAAAATATTTCAAATAAGTATTGTATTAACAAAGTCAAAGAATTCCATGACTTGAAGTTGGGACACATGACTTGTTGAAAATAGCAACAAGAAATGCTAAGAATAGAAATACTATAAATAGCATTGCTATAAATAGAATTTCAGGTACCAACGTTGAAAATAGCAACACAGAATGATAAAATAGAAATGTTAAAAACAGCATTGTTATAAATAGCATTTCAGGATACATTTCAATTTTAGTTAGTCCCTGAACTAAAATTGAGAATTAAGATTCGAATTTGATCTTAGCAGTGGTTTGAAAAATAATTAATTAATTAATCTTGAGTTAATTAGTTGGAGAAAATCAAACATGAAGTCTATGTGAAGACATGCAATAGTTATCCCTTTGATTGAGGAAGTTATCCCTTAATTAAGGAGATTAAGATGAGTTGTACTTTGAGTTGTAATTAGTTAGCTCAGTTAACTGAGCTAAGTCCAATTAGATTAGTTCCAACAGTTTGTGGAACTGATTGTGAGTTCAGTTAGTTAATGCATATATGCATGTAACTCGTGTACTTCAGATAACTGAATATTCTCTCATAAATAACTCATGCATGTCAGTTCAGTCAGAGACCCAGTTGAGATCAGAGGAAGGGACGATGTACTATCAGTTGAAAGAATTTTCCTATATAGGAGACTCATCCATGCAGAAGGAATTATCTCCTTCAGGATTGCGTAGTTATTTCAGAGGTTATTGAGCAATGCGTGAGGTAATTACACACAGGTGGCAACGTGAGGACCCAGGAGAAACTGCGCAAGGAAATAGGAGGCTTGCAGGACTGAAGGAAGGCATAGGTGTTGTCTATTTTGTCTATGAGCAGCAGTGAGGGATTGTACTGAGAGCTGGATAGCTTGTGGTCTAAAGCTTTGTGTAATCTTGAGATATTTCCACTTGTATGATAATACAGATAGCGGGGTTTTTAGCTAAGGCTTTCCCTAGAGTATTCTTTTGTGTTCATGTGTGATTGATTTCTCTTCATCTATTATATGTGTTCTATTTGATCTTGCTCAAAATCGATTAAGCTTCCACAAGTTTTCTTGTAGAAGTAGATCAAGTATTTTGCTTTAGTATATTGCATTATCAGGTGATATACAGTGAGAATTTCTACATGGTATCAAAGCAAAGGTGATCAAAGCAAAAAATAGTATACAAAGAAGGAAGAAGTTCAAAGTTTGAAGTTCTTGATTGTAGAAATCGAATTCTTATCAAATCTCAAAGTTCACCAATGGCGTTTAATGGTTTGAGACTCGAATATGCCCTAGATGGCAACTTGAATTATATAACCTCGAAGGATTGCATGGAAGCAGTATTAGAGGACAATGGTTTGAAGGACTTCATTGATCAAGAAGTCCCCAAGCCAGCAATAGCTAATGCCCGATAATTGGTGGAATGGAAGAAATGTGTGGCTAGAGCGAGGAGGATTCTTTTGGAGGGAGTTCGAGACCATATTGTCTTGAGTCTCCATGGAAAGGAGACATCATTTTCAATGTGGAAGACATTGAAGGATCTATATCAGAACAACAGTGACCAGAGAAAGTTGGTGTTGAAGGACAAGCTTCGGAAAATCAAATGTGAAAAGGGCGACACGATCTCTACAAATCTGAACAAGCTCACCACCTGCAGAGATGAGCTTGGAAGTGTAGGAATCACGACAGCAGATGATGACATAGTGAGTCTTGCTCTCCTTGATCTTCCTAAGAGTTGGCATAGCTACCAGGATTTAGTGAATGGAAGAGAGAAACTTCCAAATTGGGAACGACTATGGTTAGATCTAATGCAGGAGGAGATCAGGAGAAGCACCAAAGATGGTTCTTCATCCAAGGAGGATGAAGAAAATTGCGCCTTAGCAAGTAAGGCAAGGAAAGGGAATGAGAAGGATTCTCATCCCAAATCGAGTTCTTCTCATGGGGGGAAGAAGATTGACAAATCTAAAGTGAGATGCTTTAATTGTCATGAGGTGGGCCATTATGCAACTAATTTTCCATTGAAGAAATCCAAGAAGGGATCCTCGGAAGGATCTGAAGGTGAGGCAATGGCCTCTCAGTTCAAATTGGATTTTACCCTCATTGCATGCATGGTTGCATCAATGATGGGTTGTGGTTGGTTTCTTGACAGTGGAGCCTCATTCCACATGACCAACGATAAGAATTTGTTCAGTACCTTGGAGGAGAAAGACCTCCAGATGAGCATAGAGATGGGTAATGATGAAAAAGTATAGTGTTTCAGGAGTGGGCATAGTTGCTTTTCAGAGGAAGCATGGAGCTCGCATCACCTTAACAGATGTGAAGTATGTGCTAGGACAGAAGAAGAACTTGGTATCAATCGCGATGTTGGAGGACAAAGGCTATGATGTAGTTTTCAGTAAGGGAAAGGTTTTCCTTAGACACGTCACCACGAGACAAGTGAAGCAGATCGGTTCACGAGTCAAGAACCTATATGCTCTTGAGGTTCAAGATGCATGCAAAGCCTTGGGGAGCAAGGCAAATGTTGGAGACTTGGTAGTTGAGAGGGAGAGTACATTACCTCTCAACGTGCAACACTAGAATAAGTCTCAGACAATTGTGAAGGAGCCAAAATTGGTGAAGCAGCTTCAGGAGGTTGTGGAGCAGCCACAACTCGAGAAGCCGAGAGGAGACCAAGTGGAGGCATCCACTCATGCATAGACCTCCAGTAGGGGGGAATTTCTAGCCAAGTGGGCAAAGGGATCACATGCATCCATACCTCCAGGTGAGAGGTGGGGCGATGTGGAGTGATAGTCTCAAGAAGGCTGAAATAGGGGTAGGATCCTTGAGGTACCCAACCTCTTTGATTAGACCTTGCTACGGGAGCCCCGACGAGGATTAGCAGGACTGGCTAAGTGGGTAGAGACAGATGCGGATGGAGTGGCAAAGGGAGGTTCAGCATCAAAGGGTGTTTCTAGCCCAACAGGGAGGTCAGTTGGGAGATCAGTTACTTACTTCTCAGTAACTGAGTTGCAGTGCAGCAGTGGGCAGCATGATGCAACATGATGGGAGGAGGTGCAGTGCAGAGGTAGCGCTGGGAGACAGGACCAACAACAACACGGATGCAGCAGGAGGAATCAGCGTGATTGATGTAGTCAGAGACTTTGATGACAGAGGCATCATTCTGATTCAGGTTGGATATTTTTTTGTTTCTAGAGTTGCTAGAGCAACAACACTAGTGAGAAGTGTTGCATGCGAAACATTCCAAAGGTTCAGGATAGGGTTCAAGTTGAATGCCTTTCTTGTTGAGAGGGAGTGTTGAAAATAGCAACAAAAAATGCTCATAATAGAAATGCTATAAATAGCATTGCTATAAATAACATTTCTATAAATAGAATTTCAGGTACCAGTGTTGGAAATAACAACAAGGAATGATAAAATAGAAATGCTAAAAATAGCATTTCGGGATACATTCCAATTTTAGTTAGTCCTTGAACTAAAATTGAGAATTAAAATTCGAATTTGATCTTAGCAGTTGTTTGAAAAATAATTAATTAATTCATCTTGAGTTAATTAGTTGGAGAAAATCAAACATGAAGTCTATGTGAAGACATGCAACAGTTATCCCTTTGATTGAGGAAGTTATCCCTTAATTAAGGTGATTATGATGAGTTGTACTTTGAGTTGTAATTAGTTAGCTCAGTTAACTGAGTTAAGTCCAGTTAGATTAGTGCCAACAGTTTGTGGAGCTGATTGTGAGTTCAGTTAATTAATGAATGCATGCATGTAACTAGTGTACTTCAGATAACTGAATATTCTCTCATAAATAACTCATGCATGTCAGTTCAGTCAGAGACCCAGTGGAGATCAGAGGAAGGGACAATGTACTATCAGTTGGAGGAATTTTCATATATAGGAAACTCATCCATGCAAAAGGAATTATCTCCTTCAGGATTGCGCAGTTATTTTAGAGATTAGTGAGCAGTGTGTGAGGTAATTACACACAGGTGGCAGCTTGAGGACCCAGGGGAAATTGCGCAAGGAAATAGGAGGCTTGGAGCACTGAAGGAAGGCACATGTGTTGCTATTCTGTCTATGAGAAGTAGTGAGGGATTGTACTGAGATTTGGATAGCTTGTGAGCTAAAGCTTTGTGTAATCCTAAGATATTTCCACTTGTATGAGAATACAGATAGCGGGGTTTTTAGCTAAGGCTTTCCCCAGAGTATTCTTTTGTGTTAATGTGTGATTGATTTCTCTTCATCTGTTATATGTGTTCTATTTGATCTTGCTCAAAATCGATTAAGCTTCCGCAGGTTTGTTTGTAGTAGTAGATCAAATATTTTGCTTTAGTATATTGCTTTATCACGTGATCTACAGTGAGAATTTCTACATGACTATGGACGAGTATGTGAACAAGTTCATAAACTTGCTATGATATGTCAAATATATTAGGAATGATAAGGGGAAGAATCTAGTGCTTCTTAAGTGGGTTGCCTCAATCTTTTTTTCCCCTGAGAAAAGAAACTTGCATTTTCATTATCAAAGAAACAAAAATAAATTTGTATGTACACATATAACATGTGTATTCGTAAAAAATATACCTCGATCCTTGTTTGGAAAAGAAGAAAAAAATTGTCGAAAACAATTGACTATATACATGATGCTAACATTGAGGACATCCAAAAAACCAAAACATATATTAATGATGAATAGAGGACAATTTGTCATCATTATGAGGAGACAAATTAATTATTCTTCCCTTTTCTCTTTTGAACATTGATCCAACTAGTTGGATTTGAAGAGGTTGGTGCTTCACCGCTATGGCAAGACACTCTACAGGGTTGTCATCTGGGACATTAGCATAGATGAAACCTGCATCCTTGTCACTATCAGAATTGTTCGATTCATCGTGTTAGTTTTGCCCCCCATGAAAATACTCTAAAGATCCATGTTTTGTGGCTCAAGCCTCAAAAGTGATAATTGTGGCATTTTGAGCATCAAGTGGCGACACTTGGACCGAAATGTCAGTAGGAGGAGCATTCAGTGTTATCTGATAGTCCGCAGTGCGTTGCGCTTTTGAATTTTTTGGTGGAGAAGATCTTTGTTTGGTTGTTTGTGTAGCCTGTCATCCTTTTTGGGACCTTTTTGTCTGAGGCCTCGAGGATGGAAAGGAAGGGAAGTTGTTTTGTAGATTTCCAACCTCTTGGCATGATCTCCATCTAAATCATGTATTTTCGTAGTCTAGAGTCTGCATGAAAGGTTCCATGAGACAATCAATACATATTTTGTCTAAGAGGTTGACACAAAGATCCATTTCAACACAGATTCTTGCAAATGTATAGATGCACTTCTGAAAGCGTTCTTTGTCAATCTTGAGGAAATATCCAAGTGTATTTCCAATCTCCTCCATCGTCTGTGGATTATAGAGGAGAATAGGCAGACTGGGCATCCTAACCCAAATATGAGTCTTCATACCCTCCATGTCTAAGGGGTTAAACTCAGGAAACCAAGGTTCTAACGAGAGTCGAGAACGCCCCCAGAACCAGAGACCTCATTCAAGAGCCTTTCAACACTATTCATGGTTATTGAAGTAAAATAAAAATAAAAAAACTTTAGAACAAAGATGGAGAGAATAATCTATGGTCCAAGTTTTGTTCAACCAGCGTTTTAACGCTGGTGGAGAGGGTCATAACCCATTAAAGTAGAAGATAATGGCTTTTTTAACAATAAAATAAACCTACACAAGGGGTGCCTTTTTAACGCTGGAGCAGAGGGTCATAATCCATTAAAGTGGAAGATAATGGCTTTTTTAACAATAAAATAAACCTACACAAGGGATGCATCTTTAGGTACTTTAATTGTAAGGGCCTCCTCTTATTGTTTAGTGATGAAATACGAGCCAAAGAGGGATTGTGGAGCAGGACTACAGTCGCCACCTTTCGTAACATCGCTAAAAAGATGAACCTGCAACCCCCTTGACTTATTTTGGAAATGCTCGAAGCTTGGTATGCTTGCGCCTTCAAAGGGGTCTTTCCACGAGCACCCCCTAAGAGACGCGTGGAGACCAGGACAGTCACGAGCACCCCCTAAGAGATGCGTGGAGACCAGGACAGCGGCGAGACAGTGGCATCCCTCCCAATGTCAAAAGCGTGGATGGTAGATTCGAACGACAATGTGCGACGGCCATGTGCGACGGCCATGCACCAGTTCAAACTCGGAAGAGGGAATGCCCGGGACTATCGAAATTCAGAGCTTTATATCTTCTATCATGGGAGCCACGATTAACCAAGAGGGAAAGTGTGTCCCCATCCAAAGATTTCACGAAAATGGAAAAAACCTCAGGAACGCTGGATAATTTGATACTTGTTTTTGATGCAACAGGGGACAAGAGAAGTGGTGCCAAATGCGCCCCGAGCAGGGGAGAGCATATAGACAGCAGTCGAAGCACATGCCAAGGGCCATTCACAATGCATAGGGAAGAATGGCAGATTCCATGAACATGTGATGACTATCGAGGCGCCCGAGAGCAAATTTCAGTATCAGGCAACGTTGCGGTGACTAGCGTTCCTGTATGCGACACCATCGGTTGGGTTGCCTCAATCTTATCATTAAGGATAGGATCGAATTTGATGAATCTAAAAATTTTGAGAGAAAAATAAAAAGGCTAGATATTGTTATGAGCAGTACAATAACAAACCAAAAATTAGAAATGCACTAAAGGAAAGAAGAAACAAAATTTTGAATAAAGAAATAAAGGATTCAAACCCCATTCATATGGAAATCAAGGAAGAAGTTTCTATCAAAGTTTTTCACATTTCCAGAAATTTCAATAATGATACTTGGCACAACTAATTAGTTGCAATTTTTGGCAACCTAACACAATGAGGACATCAAGTGAGGCTTAATAATATTAGTAGAGGTAACCAACTCGATTACTAAATTTGGAGACTTCTTACTTGTAATTTGTAGCACTTAACCACTTAAGCTAACTTAATACTCTACGTTTCTAGCAGAGTTACACAATAAATAGTGGAAATAGACCAACAAAATTAGTGGGAAAGATACCTAGAGAATTTATGAAATGTTGAGGATGTGAAGGAGATCATTTGCTCAAGAATTGTCCCCATAAATAGGAGAACATCGTGAATGTTCACATGATTCAAGAGGCTACATCAGTTAATGATATAGCAAGGACCATTATTGGAATTCTTTCTACCTTAGAGCTATAAGTTGAAGGTAAGATTGCAAGGCAATTTGTCAATTTGTTTCTATTTTGATTGATCCAAGATCGAGTCACAACTATTAATTATACTACACTTAAATGTGTTGATTAGTATGTTTTGTTTTAAATGCAAGCATAAGAAATCATGGTAACTTCACTTGGCCACAAGAACTAAGAGAAAAGTAAGTGCATTGTCCACTAAAAATGAATAGGTTCTCCACATGGGAAAATGTGAGCATCTTATGATGTCTTGAGTTACAAGGATTAGTTGGAAGCACATAAGGTAAAACTTTATTGCTACAACAAAATATTTTTCTATATAAATTATGATGGAAATTTAAGAACAATAAAAAATATTTCAAAAGCCATTTTTATAAGACAAAATTAAGCCATAAAACCAAGGAAGTTTTTCATTAAGGGATGTTAGTTGTATGCAGTCCATGTGTTTGAATAAACATAAAATAAAAGGACCAAAATTTGAATACTCTTTGATACTACAGGAATTCAAAGATGTGTTTCCAAAAGACATACCTAGTCTACCCACCAAGAGGGATATTGACTTTTTAGTTCACCTTATACTTGGATCACACTTGTATCCAAAGATCCTTATAATAGAACAAGTACTCTTGAATTAATGGAGTTAAAAATGCAATTGTGAGAGCTATTAGAGAAAGAATATATTAGACCAAGTATGTCTACTTGGGGAGCACTAGTTTTGTTTGCGAAGAAGAAGGATGAGAACCCCATATTTTCCATAAACTACAAACATCTAAACAAAGTTATAGTGAAAAACAAATACCCGTTGTTTGATGAAATAACGGAGGCAAAAGTATTCCAAAAAATTGATTCAAGATCATGATATCATTAAGTCATAATCAAAGATGAAGATTCATAAGACAACTTCCAAGACAAGGTATGGTCATTGTGAGTTTGTGATAATACCTTTTTGTCCTACCCATTGATCTGAGTAGTACAAGAATAAACCAAAAATTAGAAATGTGTGGAAGGAAAGAAGAAACAAAATTTTGAATAAAGAAATAAAGGATTCAAACCCCATTCATATAGAAATCAACCTAGAAGTTTCTATCAAAGTTTTTCAATGGAATACACATCCAAAGGAAACCATTTGGACACTTCCACTCATTTTAAGGATGGTTCCTAGCATAAACTAGCTAGTTGTGGTTTTTGGCAACATAACACATAAAGTGAGGCCCAACAACATCAATAGAGGCAACCAAATCGATGGCTCAACCCGAAGACTTCTAACTTGTAAATTTGTATTACTTAACCACTTGAGTTAACACGCTATTCTAAGTTTCTAGCAAAGGTACACAATAAATAGTGGAAATAAACCAACTAAATGAGTGGGAAAGGGACCCGTAAAATTTATGAAATATTGGGGATGTGAAGGAGATCATTTGCTCAAGAATTGTCCCCATAAATAGGAGAACACCATGAATGTTCACAAGATTCAAGAAGCTACACAAGTTAATGATATAGCAATGACCATTATTTAAATTCATTCTACCTTAGAGCTATAAGTTGAAGGTAAGATTGCAAGGAAATTTGTTTCTATTTTTATTGATCCAAGATCTAGTCACAACTATATAACTATGTTGCACTCAAAGTTGTTAATTTATGTGTTTTTAAAAAATGCAAGCATAAGAAATCACGGTTACTTGAATTGGCCATAAGAACTTAGACAAAAAGTAAGTGGATTGCTGGAGAATTCACCACAATGGAAAAATTGAGCATCTTGCCACTTGGTTCATATGATGTCTTGATTGACAAGGATTAGTTGGAAGTACATAAGGTAAAACTTTGTTGCTACAACAAAATCTTTCTCTATATAGATGATGATGGAAATTTAGGAACAACAAAAATTATTCCAAAAGACATTTCTATAAGACAAATTTAAGTCATGCAACCAAAGAAGTGTTTCATAAAGGGACGTTAGTTGTATGTAGTCCATGTGTTTGAATCAACATAAAGTAAAAGGACCAAAATTTGAAGTCTATCTAATACTCCAAGAATTCAAAGGCGTGTTTCCAAAAGAGATGCCTAGTCTACCCCCAAGGGGGATATTGACTTTTTAGTTGACCTTAGACTTGGATTGCACTTGTATCCAAACATCCTTATAGAACAAGTACTCTCAAACTAATGGAGTTAGAAATGCAATTGCAAGAGCTATTAGAGAAATAATACATTGGATCGAGTATGTCTACTTGGGAGCACTATTTTTGTTTATGAAGAAGAAGGATGGGAACCTTATATTTTCCACAAACTATAGACATCTAGACAAAGTTTTAGTGAAAAGCAAATACCAATTGTTTGATGAAATAAGAGAGGCAAAGGTATTATAAAAATTTGATTCAAGATCATGATATCATTAAGTCATAATCAAAGATGAATATTCACAAGAAAACTTCCAAGACAAGGTATGGTCATTGTGAGTTTGTGATAATACCTTTTTGTCCTACCCATGCACTAGTCACTTTTGTGTGTTGTATGAATGGTTTGTTTAGTAAGTATTTGGATAAGTCTATACTTATTTTTTTTAATAACATACTTATTTACTCAATTTTTTTAAGAAGAACATGAGGATTGTCTCATAATGGTTTTGCAAATATTATATCATCAATTGTATTCAAAGTTCAACAAGTGTGGCTTTCATCAAAATCCAATCCATTATTTGGGACATATCATCTTAGAATAAGGAATAGTGTTTGATCCAAAAAATATTGAGGCCATAACTAGTTGGCCTCTTACTAAAATTGTCACGAGTTTGAGATCCTTAATGGGCCTCGTAGGTTACCATTAAAGGTTCATTGAAGGATTCTCCAAACTTTCCTACATAAAAAATCCATTATATAAGAAATATTTAAATTGTATATGGTCTTATAAAGGTGAAAAGAGTTTCCAGAAGTTGAAACATCTTCATACTATTGCACCATTTATTAAATAACATACCCAAATAGAGATTTTGTAGTATGCATAGATGCATGTGGAGAAGGGCTTGGTGGAGTCATTATGCAAAACAACCATGTAGTTTGTTATTGATCTAGGTGGATATTGGTGGCCACCTACATATTCCACTTAGACATCCAGTCGGTTTCATTAGTTTCCTTGATTATAGCAGCATTTACTATTTGTAGCAATTTTCAGGTCCTAAACTTTCGGAGTTGTTTTGACCCCCTAAACAACGTTTTTTTGAGGTCTACAACAAGCCCATAATTTTAGGTAGGATATTGTGGCAAATCCTATAATAGCTAAAGAGATATTTCCAATGAGGTATCGCGCGTGCCAAACGGAGATCATATGACCAAGTTACGACCCTAAGAAGTTGGAATCCCAACTAACCCCAGCGGGGCCGACAAACTCTTGTTATTCTCCTTGGGTTAGAATTTTGGTTGTGTAAGGTTTTCCCTCGTTATTCAATAATAAAAAGGCCCTTGAGCCTCATTGTAACATAGTTCAGAGGCATGTAACCACCGCATCTCTTCTCATAGATAATCTACCATCACTCTAGCTAGCTTATTTCCATTTTGTATGTAAGCATATTTTTAGTTCTTTGATATTAATGAAATGAAGTTTTATTTTTGTTGCATCTCGGTGTTTATGTTTGTATATGTATTATGTTACATTCATGTATAAGTCTAGATCAGTGATATCATAGTGGTCTTCTCTTTCTCTGTTTATCTTTGCATGTCCCCATCGAGGTCAAGGTATAAGGAATTAAGGCTTGAACTAGTTGAACCTTTGCAAGACCAGCCCCGCAAACCCTGATGCCCTCTTATGGAGGAAGAAACAAAAGATGAGGGAACAAGAGATCCTTTCAAAATATTGCTCGAGGAAGCCCTCGAGCGACAGAGGAACACAATGATGGATAACTTTGCCCAGATCCTTCGACGGTTACACAGAGGCAACACATCTTCATCCAATAGACACTTTGGAGGCGCCACTCCCTTTAAGGTACAAGTCAGCTTTGACATTCCCATATTTGAAGGCCAGATAGATGCAAATGACGTAGATATATGGTTAAATCTGTTGGAAGGATATTTTTTGTTTCATGACTTTTCCAATTGGGAAAAGATTACTTTGCACTCCTCAAAGTCGTCCCCCATATCATGGATTGGTGGGAAACCTACTGTGAACAGAAGGACGAGAGTGAACCCTCACTGTTTTCAGTTGCACCCACTTGGAATTCTTTATGAGATGCCATCAAGGAACAATATTACCGTGTCAGGAGCTATGAAGATAAATACATAAATTAGACCACGTTGCGATAGGGTAGGGACCAAGATGTGTAAGAGTTCCCAAATATTTTTCATACCCCCCACACGAAGTTGTGTATCAAGGATTATAAGCGACATATTTTGCTCAAGTACTGCAATTGTATACATAAGTCCATCTAGGACGAGATGGATTTCTAGGACATCTCCTCGCTTGGCACCACATATCAATACACTATCAAGATCGAGCATAACTTTAAACAAAAGAAGTGAAACTTTGGATCTTCAAATATGAAGTAAGGGAAAGGCGCCCCCAAACTGTAGAACAAAGGACAAAGCCAAGATGGGGTGACCCAATATAACCCACAGAAGCCACAAGAAAAGAACAACACCATGAAGACAAAGAAGGACACAAAGAAATGGTGTGAGTTCCATAAGAGCCCCCCTCACAACACAAGAGAGTGTCGAACCAAGTAGTCACTGGTGGCCAAGCTAAAAGCTTCCAAATTAGATGCATGTTCTGAATCTGAGTCAAAACCAAACAAGGGAAATGATAAAGAGAAGTAGATTATTGATGTGGAGCCCAATGCTATCATTGCCACTACCAAGACCCAAAAGACTTAACCCAAAGATCCAAAGGAGGGGAAGTGACTGTTCCACTCACATATGTGGGTGAAGGGTTCTCCGTTGTGGTTCATTTTCAACATCAGAAGCCAAAATAACCTCATTTCAGCAGAGGTCGTGAAGCATTTGGGCCTACCGACAACAACACACTCGCAATTATACACCATCAAGGGGCTTCACCAAGGACGAGATCTTTGTGTCAGCCAGCAACGTCGTCTTCCCTATAGAATCAAGCCCTTCACAAATGAGGTATTGTATGATGTTTATCGTCTTGAAGTGTGTGATGTATTATTAGGCCAACCATACTTTTGGAAACATCCTATTGTGTATGACTCTAGGCCTCACATTGTTATTATTTTTTTGGGTAATAAGTTATATAGGATACCGAAGGTAGCATTGCCTACTGCCATCTCTTTGATCTTTGTGAAGCAATGCAATAAGATAATTTCCCATACCAGGAAATTTATCTTCCTTATGATTCACCCTCAGGGAAAGAAGAAGATTGTGAACACATCCACGGCCTCCAGACAGGGCTCCTTTGCATGGCAAGCATCAAGTGGACAAGGTTGTGGAGGAGTACAGGGACATCTTCACCTCACCCACAGGGGCACACCTTCACTATTAGGTCAAGCACTCCATCAATCTAACCCCGGTTGTGTCACTACCCAAAGGGTCGATTTATCGACGCTCTGCTTTGGAGAACGATGAAATCAAGAGGCATATTCATGAGTTGTTGCCAAAAGGGCAAATCAGGCCAAGGTCATCATCCTGTGGGAGCCTAATCATGTTGGTACAGAAGAAGGAAGGGACCTGGAGACCCTATATTAACTATCGGGTGTTGAATAAGATCATTATCCAAAATAGGTATCCAATCCCACAGACTGATGACCTTCTGGACCAACTCAAGGGGGGAAAATATTTCAACAATATTGACTTGAAGTTTGGTTATCACCAAGTACCAAACATACCCTCTGATGTGTGGAAGACTGCTTTCAAATCCAAGGAGGAACTTTTTGAATGGTTGGTCATGCCTTTCAGGTTGATGAATTCCCCCACAACCTTCATGAGGTTGATGGAAGACATCTTGCAACCCTTCACCGACTCATTCATGGTAGTATATTTGGACAATATCCTGATCTTCATCCAGAGTTATGAAGATCACCTCTACCATATTTGACAGGTCCCCCAAACCTTGTGACAAGACAAATTGTGTGCCAATTTGGAGAAACACACTTTTGGTATGGCTCGGGTTCAATATCTGGGGTACATCATTGATGAGTGTGGTGTGCATGTGGACCCAACCAAGATACAATTTATTCGGGATTGGCCAGCCCCAACCACTCTAACAAAGCTCTGCAACTTTTTGGGTCTTGCCAATTTCTATTGCAGATTCATGTTGGGGTTCTCTCATATCACTTGGCCTTTCAGTCAAGTCACCAATGGTGGAGCGAAAGAAAAATTATTTTGGTTTGAATCCCAACAGAAGGCATTTTCCGATTTGAAGTATCGCCTTTTCTCTCCATCAGTGTTCACATTACCAGACCTTCAACAATCGTTTGAGATTGAGACATATGCCTCTGACTATGTTATTGGTGCAGTTCTTACTCAGAAGAGGCATTCAGTGGCATATCACAGTGAGACACTTTCATAAATAGTCTGAAAGTATCCCACCTATGAGAAAGAGATGTATTCCATTGTGTAGGTATGCCGACAATGGAAGCATTACATTATGGGGAAGGAAATGGTCATCCACACAGACCACCACTCCCTGCAGTTCATACATACACAGGGAAGTTGCAGAACGATCACCATCATAAATGGTCCACATACCTGCAATATTTCCATTTGAACATTAAGTACAAGAAGGGAAGCACCAATAATGTTGTAGACTGGCTCAGCCGACCGCTGGTCATGGCGCTAACCACTATGCTTGACTCTTGTGGACACGAGACTTCGAGATGGCCACATCTTTATAAGAGCAATCCAAAATTCGGCAACACATACCAGATGCTTCTGGAAGGAAATCAAGTTCTTGATTTTCACCTCCAAGGTGTATTGTGATGCCACATGGGACATCTTTGTGTTCCTTCAAGTGAGTGTTCCAAGATGATTTGGGAGGTGCACTGCAATCAGGTTGTTGGACAGTTCGAAGTAGAGAAAATAGTTGCAGTGCTGCAAAAGTATTTTTATTTCCCGAACATTCAACAGGATGTTGGGAAGTACATCAGATCCTGCACTTCCTACACCATTTCCAAACCAACCATCAAGAAGCAAGGCCTGTAAACTCATTTTCCTACTCCTAGTCAACCTTGGGAATCCATCTCCATGGATTACATGCCATACCTTCATTCTACTAAGCAAGGCTATGATTGTGTTTTTGTGGTCATCGATAAATTCTCTAAGATGGCCATTCTGGCGGCCTACAAGAAGAGTATCATGGAAAAATCCATTGTTAAGCTCTTCTTTGAATGAGTGTGGGTACACTTTGGGATCCCACCATCTATTATCTAAGATCGAGATAGAAGGTTCCTGATGATGGGCCCTAGAATTGTCTATTTTATTAATCCCATTTGATTATTTATGGACACTTAAAAGATGTATTTTACACCCTTACTTGCACATGATAGAGTTAATTCATAATATTAATGGGTAGTTAGGAATTTGGTTTATCCTTGCTTATTATGTGCTTAATATTATTTATTTTTGTAGTATATTGTGAGAATATTGGGCATATTATGAAGATTTGGAGGATGAGATAATATAGGGGCTTGCTTCCTACTACAAGATGGATCAAGATTGGATAATAAATTAACAAAATATCATGAAATTATTGAACAAATTTTTGAGCTCCATAGGTTGAGAAAATCTAGGGATGTGGTCCTTGTCATTTAATGTAGATTCTTGGTGTTGGGAACCAGATCCACTATTTGAGGGATTTTGGAGGGGAAAGATTCCTCCTTTCAAGGAGAATGCTTCCTCATCACTTTGTATAAGTACCAATTCGAATTGGCCTCTATGGGCATGTATTTTCTTAGTCCTCTTATGGAGAAAACTTGTTATTTAGCAGCTCCACTTTCATTTATAGAAGGGATGTACTTGGATTGATTCAAATAATGAAGTGTGGTGTCATTTTTATCTTACAAAGCTTTGTTTCTTTCATAGGACTCTAATTTTCTTTGGGCTTGGCCATCCTAGGAGCCTTAGAGCCCTCTTGTACAATTTTTTTATTCCCTTTGAATGTCCTTTTCACTTACATCTCTTATTAATGCATTTACTATTCATGCTTCTTTTGTTGTAGGTCATATTGGTTAAATGATTGAAATGAGTTGTTTTGAAGGTTTTTTATAAAGTCACAATCATGATGCATCCTTAGAACAACTTTGAAAAGTCGTATTCATCATTGAGCTACTTGGATTGGTTTACTAGTTCACAAATCTAGAATTTTTGGAAGTCCCTTGTAGCAAAATAGTAGTAAGTTTCTGCTATTTTTTATAATGTGTTAATGAGATTCATTTGAGTTGATTCCACTTGAATTCGATCATAAAAAGCATTCAAGTTAATAAAGAAAATTACCCCATACCATTTTCACTTTATTACATTAGGCATTTGGTAGGTTAACTAACTCGCTAGTTCTTGAATTTCCAGTTTTTAGAGTAGTAATTTTCTGCTTTTTTTTAGTAGGTGTTAACAGGGATATTTTAGAGTGATTCCACTTGGAATAGAGTCCTAGGGAATCCTAGTTGATAACAAAAAAAATTCCATCCCATTTTCATTTGATTTACTTGGGCATTCGACAAGTTATCTCGCTCCTGTAACAAAATAGGGCCTCCTGTAGCACCTCTTGTAGCACATGTAAATTTGACCAGATCTACTCCAAAAGCTTGGTTTGTGTCTCTTAGACTTGAATAATGACCCCTAGGCTCCAAAACCATGATTGAGTAAGATCAAAAACCTCTTAATTCTTATCTCTTCTCAATTTCAATTCACCTCTGCAGTTATGGTTAGGGAACATATTCATGACTTGAAGAGCATAATGATGATTTTTATGATTACTTTATGAAGCACCTTATGAACTTTGTTGAAAAAATCTACCTTGAATGCAGTGATTGAACAATGATTTCAGTTTTTTCATACATCTTAAGTTATGGTTTCCATTTCCAACAATGTTATTTATATTGCATATACTAGGCTTCCTTTTGATGTACCATTTACACTTTGCAAATAGGTTAATGTTTACATTTCTACAAATAGGATTAACATTTACATTCATGAAAAGTAGAATATCCTTTCCTTTCTACAAAAGTAACAAGGATTTCCTCTCTGCAAAAGTAATTAGGCTTCCTTTCTGCAAATAAAGTGAAATTTCCATTTCTTCAATTAGTTTACACTTGGATTTCATGGCATTCACTTCATTGCATCAGATCAACGGAAGAAGGACACGTTGCATGATGCACATATAGTGTCAACACTTCTTAAGTTTGTACGAACCCCAGGTTGGTAATATAAGTTGGTAGCCTTGGTAGTTGCAACATTCTTGTTGCAACACTGGGGCTCATTACTTGAGTACATTTTGATCAAGCTTTTGGTCGATGTTGGATACTCAGCTCACTAAGTCCACGACCTTCCACCCCCAAATTGATGGTCAAACAAAGGTCATCAATGGGATGATCATGCACATTTTGTGCATGTACAACTCGAAGCATCCACGCACATGGGATAAAGTCTTCCCTGTGTCCAACACAGTTGCAACAAAGCTCTCCATAGCTCAACTTGACACAACCCCTATCAGGTGGGATTGGGATTCCAGCCACTGTGTCCCATTAATGTGGCCATAAGATTTGGAACTACTCAGGCAGATTTACCTCATGCCCAAGTTGAAGATGATAGGGCTAACAAATTCATTGAGTGCATTCAGCACATCTTCCATCAGGTCCATGACATATTGGACAGAGCCAATGTTAAGTACAAGCAATGTCATGATCAACATTGGGTGCCACACAAGTTCCAGGTGGGCGACAAAATTTGGTTACATTTGCAGAAGGGGCACATCGCTGGGCTCCACCGCAAACTTCACTCGCTCTGATATGGGTCGTACACCATCACTAAGGTTGTAGGGGACAATTCCTTCAAGCTCATCATTCCACCGTTCCTTGGACTACACCCAGTACTCAATGTGGACCGGTTGGGACCATACTTTCCCCCATTGTTGGACACATCCAACGTTGCTGAGCAATTGATACTAACAAAGCTCAACCCCAACTACATCGAACAGGCCACAACTGATAGGATCATGGACACATAGATCAAGAACACTCACCAGCAGAGGATCCATCTATATCGAGTTGTCAAAGCAGGCCAACTCCTTCATCTGAGGCAAGTTGTTCACCAAGGATGAGGTTCGACAAAAATTTCCTCACTTGATGGAGGCTCTTCATGCAATGGGGATCATTTCTTCCTAAGGTGAGAGGACTAATCTAGGTGGATATTGGTGGCCACTTGCATATTCCACCTAGACATCCATTCGGTTTCATTTGTTTCCTTGATTATAGTAGCATTTACTATTTGTATCATTTTTTGGGTCCTGAACTTCCTGAGTTGTTTTGACCCCCTAAATGGCATTTGTTTAGGTACATAATAGCCTTGTAGTATAAAATAGTATAGTAATCAGAGACATCTTTCCAATGAGGTATCATACGCACCAAATGGAGATCATATGACCAAGTTACGACCCCAGGAAGTTGGTCTCCCAACTAACCCCAACGGGGCCCATAAATTCTTGTCGTTCCATCTCCTTGGATTAGGTTTTTGGTTGTTTATGGTTTTCCCTTGTTTTTCAATAATAAAAATTCCCTTAAGCCTCATTACAACACAATTCAAAGGCATGTAGTCGCCACATCTCTTCTCATAGATAAGCTACCATTGCCCGAGCTTCCTTGTTTACATTTTTTACGTAAGAATATTTTTAGTTCCTTGATATTACTGAATTGAAGTTTTATTTTTGTTGCATCTTGATGTTTATGTTTGTATCTGTATTCGATTGTGTTCTTGTATAATTCTGGATCATTTATGAATTTATAAATATAAAAGATCATGAGAGGAACTATGCTACTCAGGATCTAAAACTTGATGTTATATTCCATTCATCAAAGATATGGAGCCATTATTTGGTGGGAAGGGGAACTGTTTTCATGTATCACAATTGGTTGAAACATTTATTTGATCGACCACATTTATTTTTTAGGTGGTTGACCTTCCTCGATGAATATGGATTTGAAATATGGCACATAAAAGGGAAAGAAAACAAAGTAGTAGATGCACTCACAAAAATATCCAAGTGATACATATGGGATGAATTAGCATATGTAATTATAATCCAAAAACATAGAAAATCAACTCTTATTGATAATGAACACTTTATCCAAATAATAAATGTTTTGCAAGAAGAATAACCTAAACAAAATATCAAGGTTAATAGATGACTAAAGAAAGATTTTGATGTACACAAATAGGCTATACATTCCTAATTCATAAAGCTAAAAATGATCATTATGGATGAAATGTGAAAGAATCATACCCAAGGTACTCAAGAAAACAAAAAATGATTACTACAACAAGGAAATATATGTTTTTGTTTAGAATGAAAAAGAATATTACATAATGAATTTTAAGATGTCGTGAATTCCAACAAGTTAAACTTGAACCTCAACATCTAGTATATTTGTTACAACCTTTGCCACTCCCAAAGTGGAAATGGGAGGTAACAACATTGTACTTTACCAAAGGGTTAACCAAAACAATAAAGCAACCTAATGCTATTATTGTTGTAATTGATAAATTAAAAAAGGAGGCCCATTTTAATCTGATAAAGTCCATATAAAGCCATGAGTATTTTAGGAAATTTCATGAGAGAAATTTGTAGATTATACGGGATTCCTACAATAATTATATCAAATAGAGATCTAATATTTACAACCAATTTTTGGAAGGGGCTACTTGAAGGGATGGGTACTAAGTTAAACATAATTACTTATTATAATCCACAAACAAATGGGAAAATTGAAAGAATTGTGCAAATACTCAAAGGTTTGCTTTGCATGTGTGTTGTGGACAAACTAGTTAAGTGGGAAGGTTACTCACATATTGTAGAAATTGGCCACAACAATGGTTAGCATGCATCATTGAAAACAAGTCCATTTAAGGTGCTTTATGGTATAAAATTTAATATTCTAATAAGTCGAGTTAATGTAGTGAACCTAATCATGATTGGGTCAACAATTTTAAGGGAGATGGAACAAGAAGTTCCTAGGATTAAACACAATCTAAAGACAACTTAAGGTAGGCATAAAAGTTATGCAGAAAATAGTAAAATGCATAAGGAGTTTAAAATTAGGGAACATGTTTACCTCAAACTTAAACCAAAAAACAAATGCATAAAACTTGGAAAGTATGCAAATCTTTCACCTAGATATTGTTGGCCATTTGAGATTCTAGATAGGATAAGGCCAATAACATTTAAGCTTGAATTTCCCTATAAGATTAAAGCATGTAATGTTTTTCATGTTCATTGCTTAAAAAAGATGTACATAATCCTAACCATGTACTTGATTAGGCTATACTCAAGATGGAATTAGAGGGAGAGTTATAGCTAAGGCCCCTATGTGTCCTAGACAAGAAAGTAACATTGTTTTGAAACCATGCCATCACATAGTAAAGGTGCAAGGAAAAAATTTATGTCGAGATGAAGCCATGCAAGAAATAGAGGATGCCAAGGAAAGGGTATATCCATTTCTATTTCAAACTTAATGTATCACTAAAAAGAAAAAACAACACAAAGGATAATTTTAATTCCAAGGGGGATGGGGAGGTAATATCTTAGTTAAACAATTTAGAAGTCCCGAATTTGATTATGTATACGTTATAGATAATGTACATATTTCTCACACTATGTTTTTCAAACCATGAGGTAGATTTTCCATGGTGATTTTGAAGACTTATGAACATCGTCATTTTGAAATCAATAAAAGGTACCAAGGATGATTGAGGACGAACACCTAAGGGGATATGAGTCCACTGGAGAGGAAAGGTAATGAGGTCTGAGAGGATTGACCTATGTCTCATGACCTTGCCATGTCTTATCTAAATCCTCTTCTATGTGATTATATTATTTTCACTTCATCTTAATGTTTATGATAATTAAACCAGTATCCTAGTTAAATGACTCTATTACCTCAATTAAATGTCTCTTACACTTAAGCAATTACCTCCTACTCTAAAGTAACCAACTCATATTTCAAGGAACTAAGAAAGCAGTGGAGGCTCCTTGATTTCACTCATTCATTCATGTAAAGAGAAAATTCAAATTAGAGGATGAGATCTTAAAAAATATAGACATCTTAAAGAGAATATAGCAGTTTTCATGAAGAAAACCAACCAATTTCTTGTATGAACCATGGAGATATAGAGGGCCATTGTAGTGTGACAATAAGAACCAATATTGAGTAGGGATTCATTCTCTTAAATCCATCTATATTTTTGGCTATTTTTAGTTGAGTGGGAATTAAAAAATCTTCTATCCAAGAAGAAACATACTACTAAAAATGAAATCTTAAACTAGGCAACAATTTGGACTTTTACAACACATTGAAGAGCATAGAGAGGAAAAGTATTATTAGGGGACTAGAGAGAATAGAAGGGAATTTCTTCCTACTTCCATTTGAGGTTCCGCATGGCAGAATATGTAACACTCTAGTCCATTAGGATAATCTAGTGAATGGAATTGTGCTTGAGCTGAAAAATGCTCAAGCAGAGCAAAAAATAAGTTAACAAGATTAAACAATCCAAAGATAGATGCTCAAGCAGAGCAAAAAATAAGTTAACAAGATTAAACAATCCAAAGATAGCTCAAGATAGGAACAAACAACTATACAAACAAAAGTAGAATGCATAAAGAGCTTAAAATTAGGGAACATGTTTGCTTCAAAGTTGAACAAAAAAGGAGTTCTCTAAAACTTCAAAAATATGCCAACCTTGCATTAGGATACTATTGATCATTTGAGATACCATATTGGATAAGGAAAATAACATGTAAGCTTGCATTCCGTGATAATATTAAATCATATAATGTTTTAATATTTCATTGCTTAAAAAATATGTACATGATCCTAACCATGTAATTGATTTGGTTGTAATCCGGGCGGAACCAAGAAGAATTACAATTAGATCCCCTGTGTATCCTAGACAAAAAAAGTAGCATTGCTTGAAAATTCATCCATCGCACATTTGAAATGTAAATTTAAAATGGAAACATTTTTGTTCATTCTAGGTCACACTAAAAATGAGGATGCCATGAAAGAGACATATCATTTTGTATTCTAAACACGAAGTATACTTGAAAAGAAAATTAATACCAAGGATGGTGTTAATTTTAAGGGGGAGAGGAATGTAATATGCAAGTTTTAACCCCTTTTGAAGTCCTAAATTTGAATATGCATATATTGTAGATAATGTATATTTTTTCATTACTATATTTTTCAAACCATCAAGTAGACTTCCATGGTGATTTTGAAGTTTTATATACATAATCATTTTGTAATTAATAAAAGTTACTAAAGCTAACAAAGAAAGAGAACCTAAGGGGTTATGGTTCTACTTGATGGCAAAGGTAAGGGGTTCCAAGGGGATGACTTCCGTCTCGTGACTTTTTCATGTCTTGTATAAATCATCTTCCATGTGATTGTCCTATTTCCACTTCATCCTAATGTTTATGGCAATTAAATCAGGAGCTCAATCAAAAGATTTAATTACTTCCAACTACTTCCTACTTTGAAGAAACCAGCCTCTACCTTTAGGGAACCAAGAAAGGAGTGGAGACTCCTCACTCTCACCCATTCATTCATGTGGATAGGAAATTGAACTAATGCTCGAAAGCTTGAAGAAGATAGAATTCTCGAAAAGAAGATAAAGGTTTTCATAAAGAAACATTAGTCCAATTCTTGTTTGATAGATGGAGATATGGAAGAGGGACTATAATGTGACATTAAACACCAAGAATGAATAGGGATTCATCCTCTTAAATCCATATGTATTATTGGAACTTTTGGGTTGTGCGTGAATTAAAATTTCTATTGTCTAAGAAACAACATAATACTTGATATGAAATTTGAAAGTAAATAGTGATTTGGACTCTTCCTAAACACATTGAACCTCATAGATAAGTAGAGTATCCATGAGGGATTGGAGAGTAGAGAAGGGAGTGTCTTCCGATATTGCATGGGGTAGTATAGTGAGTGATAAACTTGGTCTAGTGGAAAGATTGAATAGAGACTTTAACAATTATTTTCTTGGTTGATCAAAATATTTTGGTAAAGTGGAGAGTGACATGGGTGTCCTGAATGTATATCCTTCGTGTTGGAAGGGGGTGGAATCCATTAAGAATTTACTTATGGATAGGAGGAAATTTGTTCACGCCTAGTGAATTTCCTTGAAACTTAGCTTACGAGTATGATAATTAATCATTTCTCTACAAATATTTCATTATTTTGAAATATAAAAAGTGGTTGATTCTGAGTAAATGTAACTCAGTTATTCCTATAGCTTTGTAAAATGTTGTTTACAAAATATATGTAAAATTTCAAGTAAATCCCCTACATGTCTTGATCCTTATATCATATTTGTTTTGTAGAAAGAGAAATGGAGTTCTTAATACTAGTATCATTATTACCTATAAATATTATTCTAAATATGAATTGTAAACTCAATCTTCTAATTAAACTCTTACAATGTTTATTGTGGTTATCTTGAATAGTTGAGTGGAATGGTTGTTATCTTCCCCATCCAAGTTCAAATCCTTGCAAGGGACATTATGATCTATAATGCCTTGATAATTATTGTTGTAATGGCTTCGAGCCTTATGAACTCCTAAGTATACATGTGGGTTGGCCCTTGGATTGAGAGGGAGGTTGATTTCTTTCCTCAAAAAAAAACTCTTAGAAAGCTAATGATATTAGGTGTAAACACTCATTATAAATTTATAGTAAATAATTGGCATTATCAACTCCATTGACTTCCATTCCCTGAATTGAGTCTATATTTCTCAATAAGGGACAATTATTTCCATTAAGAAACCCCATGGATGCATTGTATTTTCTTCTTGAAAACTTTATGATGCCTAAACTTTATGTTGATGTGTGAATATATATGCATGGACAGTCTCCAACATAATCAATTAGGTGTAAATTATAGCCCTACCAATTGCGAATTGTTTTAAATAAATTAGGAATTCTCTATATTTTCTCAACTAATTCAATCCCCCCTTTAAAAAATATTAAAGTGGACTACTTTCTATGCTATCAAGATTGATTTCTTGTTATAAACTAGAGTTATATGGTCATTAGATATTTATATGGTTAGGTATATAGAGTATATAAATATATTAATATCCCCACTTAATAACAACTTGGGATAAGATTGAAGGATTTACAAAGATAGCACAATAGGAGGGGTGATTTATTATAGTCGATGCTCCCTTAATGACAACTTTTAAAACCCTTAACATAGGTAAAATTTCAAACACCTTGCTTTTTAAATATCCTTTATGAAAATATCTACAACTTAATCATCTTGTGTAGGGAAATAGTGCACTTAAAGAACATGATCTTGTAAGGAGCTCTCTAATGAAATGCAATTTAACTCAATGTTTCAAGTTGCCTAATCAAAATTAGTGAAACCAACCAAGGAAGGAATCCTTTATGAACGGTAATGTATCCCAAATTGAATTGTACCTTAGGTGTACAAAGTATCATTTTTACTTCTTTTCAATGGATCTCATGGCATATTTGCATATACTAGGCAACAAAATCAATGATACGAACCAAATTCCTTGAAAAATATGAAAGGCCAATGAATAATAGTCGAGTTTGAGGGGGAAACCTCCTTTTAAAATGAATGAATAAACAAGACAAGATAAGATGATTTTAAAACTAGGTCTCCTTATTATGTATATATGAGACAAAGGGTACAGTTACAATTAAATGGTCTAGTCGACCACATTAATATAACAAGGGAAATATAACTCACTATCTAGGGATTTATATGGGACTTTCTCTAAGACCTAACATGCCCCTCCCCTTCATACAAGTGTTTTCCTCCACACTTGACTATCTGGGGATGTTTATGCATGAATAACACATATTTCCATGTTGCTTCTTCCACTAGTGGGCTCTTCCATTTGATGAGGTACTTGGTAATTGCTTGATTATACGACTACTTAATCTTTGTTTCAAGGATTGTTTTTGGTTCTAGCATAATATTCCCTTCTCAAATAATCTCTATTCAAATAGTTTACATTGAGATATTGTCACCAGCTACCTTCTTTGAGCAAAAAACATGGAAAATTGGATGTATGCATGAAGATGGAGGTAACTCCAATTTGTAAGTCATACTTCCAATCCTTTGCAACACCTTATAGAGGCCATAATACTTGTGTGCTAATTTATTGTTCTTCTTTTGTTACTTGAGGGGAATCTATTTATATGGTTGTAGCTTCAAAAATACCTAAACACCCACTTCAAATCCTGTTTCAATGAAATGTTGATTTGTGTAACGCCTCCAATCTTCAATTTCTCATAGATACTATAATTGTAATTAATTATGTTAATGATTCCAATATGAACATGTACATGTAAATGGGTTAAAAGATCAAGAGAATTTGTAATTATATTTTAATAACTATTGATGAATAGGTGGAGCCTTCATGCAAAACATGAGAAGCCATAAGAGGGGAGGAAAGCTGGCAAAAGGAAGTAATGGAATTAATCCTTGTCAATAAATTATTTCACTGAGCCAAATATTCATAAATTCAAAGATTGTCAACTTTCCCCGAAAAATGTCAATGGTGAAGGAGTTGGTAGTTGAACTACAACTCCCATAATTATGGAAATGGTTGGGTAGTACCCTAATGTATCATCCAAAGTATGGGAACAACATCATTAACAAATTTTTGGGGTTTAACCCAAAGCTTCTAATCTAACCATGATATGTAGATTTGACATGAAAATCCATCAAAAAAGAAACCCATGAAGGATAATAATGAGTGGAGAGTAATGGAAGGGAGACCAATACTCGTGGGGGTGAGACATAGATATATATAGAAGTGAAGAGAAGTGTGTAAGAGGAAAAGGAGGATGTGCATCCACGAGCATGAGAAAAGAAGGTTCATGTGTGAAAAAAGAAATAGATCACACTAGGATTAGTAGACACAACAACATGTGCATGATTGTATTCCCCTTGATTCAAAGACAAGAGTCAATGTTAGAGTCTTTAATTAGAGCAAGAGGGTTAGGAAATACTAAGGAAATTGTTAGATATATGCACGAAAATCATTGAGAAGGAGGAAGTATTAAGGAAGTGTTGGGTTAGTGAAGAACACCTGCTATGTTGTGAAAGCCATAATGGCACACCGTGAATTTTGACAATACCTAGTTCAATAATTTGAAAGACACCATATTGAATTCTATGTGGATTAAGGAGAATGGCCTTCACCTTTACACCACTTATAACCTGAGATAGAATCTCCCTTTGGTGCTCATTTTGTTGAACATATAAGGAAAACTCATAATAGTTTAGTAGAGTCTAGGATTATTGGGATTGAAAGAGAAACTAATGAGTTCACTTAGTAACGCTAAGTGAGAACTTCCCTCATGGATTCATGGTCTAGCTCGAGGGTGACCAACTATAAAGGATGAAACAAGAAGTTAAGCCTATAGTGGGGTGGAACATGCTCGCCCTTCATCGGTTGTAGGAAACATTTCATCTTGAATAGCTAATTACCCTTGTGGACTTCAAAGTTGTGATATAAATCATATTTGTTGAAATATAAATGATATTTGATGACTGTGTAGTTTTATGTGCTAACCTATTGACTAGATATTATGGTCTATATGATAAATAATCATAGTATGAAGTGGTAAATATAGTTGTGATGTTTGTGTGATATTCATATACCTTATTGTGGATCTTAATGTGCTCTTGTGATGTGTTATTCATAATCAAAGCATGGGGTTGATAAAAATTCAGTCCCAAATATCGTTAATGTTTATGGTTGTTATAGGCCATTATCAGGTAAGATGTTATGGCTAAGAATAAAGGGGATGTCAACCCCTTAGCTTATTCGAAAACCATGATGGTTGGTTGGTTGTGTAAGGGTTTTAGTGAGTCTCAACCCAGGGAACTTGGTATGCTTTAAACATACTAGAGAAACTTTGAATCTTGTTGTTTGTGATCAGAGGGTCTTGTTAGTGATATGGACCTAGAAATGAGAGTAACAACCTTGATTATGAAGTAAGGAGTCAAAAGATACAGCCTTAATGAAACTTTTGATGTAAAGTGTTAAATAGTTCACTATAGAACTCTTGGGCTTGAACTGGGATTCTATGGCTTTTAATTGATTGTGAATGGCCTATGTCAGGCCAACCATGGGATTAAGACATTATGCTCTATTCCTACTTAAATATTGATCAATTGTAAGGTATCCCTATTTTGGGATAAAGAAGGCTTGAAGGCCTAAGATAGGGGTAGATTGTGAAAAATGGCCCCTTTGTCTCCTTAATGAAAATCTTGGAAAATGGATGTGAAATGAAACATTTTGGAGGCCTCCATAGGTTGGTGAAGACTTCCATGTTTTCATTAATTTTTATGGAAGACTATTTCCCTATTGAAACCTTTTTCAGTCCTCAGATAGTCTGAGAAATCATATCTATGAAAGCATATTTCCTTAGAGAAATTAAGGGATTGAATTTAAATTTGGGGATTAGGAGCTTTCAGCATCATCCCTTGGTCATGTAGCTCGTTAGGAGCTTAATCACAAGGGGGTTAAGCATGGAAGTCCATTAATTGAACTGGCTACAAGATGTAAGGAATAACGCTTAGTTCTCTCGATGGTTGGTAGCATAGTGGTCCTTTACTCAGACTGGACTAAATTAGATGGGAGATATGTATGTGTCCAAATGGTATGATTAACAAAAATGTTCGTTGAATGAGTTATCATAGTTGACACTTTTTCTAACTAGATCAAGGAAAGGAGGAGAATCTAGAGTTTATTAAAGAGTGGTATATAATGCTACTGGGTTTGTCTCGTGATGGGACCAGGGATCCAAAATCTATCAATATCCAGAATTTGTTGAGGGATATAGAAAGTGCTTGCAAGGTCTATCATGTGATGGGATTAAGCATCCAAAATCTTTCAAGATTTAGATATTTGGGCATTCAAAAGGACTTGTAAATGGAATTTAACAAAAACCTTGTTGTTGAATGGGCCATATGGTATAATTACAAGCAATGGAACATTTTATGGAGAAATCCTAATGTCAAATTTACCTGGGAGATAGGAATCCAAAAAACATACAAATATATACTTTTAGAAAACATCAGATGGCAACATAGAAAGCCACAAGGAGGATACATGGAGCTCACATGAGCACTCTAAGCCCTATAGGTAGGTGGGAGTTATGACATTGATGTGGCATGCTAGCATGTCACTAATGTGGCATGCGAGTGTGGCACATACAATGGTAGGCGAACATGAATCCAAAAGTTTGAAATCTAGAGAATTGTGAAATGGGACTTTTTTTTTGTTTTTCCAAAACTAGATGGATCCTAATGAATCCAGGGAAAAATTAAAATTTGGATATCCAAATAGGAGGGGATTTGACCTGCATTGACTATCAATATGTGGCATCAGATAGCATGGACTAGAGGCATGGTGGCATTGAAGTGAAGGCCAAGCGGTAGTCTTATGGAGTTGACGTGGAATGTAGAAGCTCCAAATAGCAGAGATCCTGAAATCCAAAAATTTCAGTTAAATAGGATATTTAGAGATTAATGTTCTTGTGTTTTCACGGGTTTTCACTGGGCAAAAGGAATGCCATGTGTCAAGCACGCGGAAATGGTACAAATTTCGATGTGGCACTTGGAAGGGTATAATTTAATGCCTATAACTCATTTTTTGATGAAATTTATACGATTGGAAAGCTCTAAACAAGTATAATATGATGGTGACCTAAGAAATGGGGTCTATTATGAGTAAAAAAAAAAAAAATTATAACCTCGCTTCCTTAAGATGACTTACAGGGTTAAGAATGTTACAAATTGGTATCAGAGTTTGGATCAAGATAGAGAGCTTGTTGGTTATGTTTTGGTGATATGAGAAATGGGGTCTATTATGAGTAAAAGAAATAAAAAAAATTATAACCTCACTTCCTTAAGATGACTTACAGGGTTGAGAATGTTACAAATTGGTATCAGAGTTTGGATCAAGATAGAGAGCTTGTTGGTTATGTTTTGGTGATATTAGCACTAGAGATTGATTTTGAGAGAGAGAGAGAGAGAGAGAGAGAGAGAG
>APFE030978948.1:46535-57199 GCA_000404065.3 Pinus taeda
GAGAGAGAGAGAGAGAGAGAGAGAGAGAGAGAGAGAGAGAGAGAGAGAGAGAATTTGATTGCCATGTGAATTTCTCTGAAATGTTCTCCGAGAGAGAGAGAGAGAGAGAGAGAGAGAGAATTTTATTGCCATGTGAATTTCTCTTAAATGTTCTCCGAGAGAGAGAGAGAGAGAGAATTTGATTGCCATGTGAATTTCTCTGAAATGTTCTCCGAGAGAGAGAGAGAGAATTTGATTGCCATGTGAATTTCTCTAAAATGTCCTCCGAGAGAGAGAGAGAGAGAATTTGATTACCATGTGAATTTCTCTGAATGATGTTCTCCGAGAGAGAGAGAGAGAGAGAGAGAATTTGATTTCCATGTGAATTTCTCTGAATGATGTTCTCCGAGAGAGAGAGAGAGAGAGAGAGAGAGAGTTTGATTGCCATGTGAATTTCTCTGAATGATGTTCTCCGAGAGAGAGAGAGAGAGAGAGTGTTTGATTTCCATGTGAATTTCTCTGAATGATGTTCTCCGAGAGAGAGAGAGAGAGAGAGAGAGAGAGAGAGAGTGTTTGATTTCCATGTGAATTTCTCTGAATGATGTTCTCCGAGAGAGAGAGAGAGAGAGAATTTGATTGCCATGTGAATTTCTCTGAATGATGTTCTCCCTTCAATTGGTATAGAATGCAACTGAATTGATTGAATTATCAACTATGTAAATGGTTTTGAAAACCAATTTAGTCATTGTCGTAGCATTATGTTAAAAGGATTTTATGTATAATAAACCAACATTGTTTAGCTGATAAAAAATGAAGATTATAAATAAAATGCCTTGGGTGTGGCATGGAATGTAAGTCATGATGAAGGTTGAGAATATTACTATTGAAAAAGAGCTCAAATTTATGAAAAGAGTCTCGTGTTTCTGAAACCTAGATTTTGTATGAAACAAATTTTTTGGTTGAAAATATTAAAATATCTCATGAGAATTTTATGTTGTGATACAAGTGAGATGATGAATTTATCTAAGAAAGATAGGTAAAGGTTGTGAAATAGAAATCTGAGTAACAAGGCCACTATATTAACACTGGAACCCTATTACATGCCTTGATGGCCATGAGTAATGGCATGTATACTTTGTTAGAACAAGCTAGAGGGATGCCTTTACTATAATGCTCTATGAGTCCCCTTGATCTTCCTGCGCAAGAAAGCCTTGGTCAAGTAGATTTCCTAAGGGACTATGTAGAAGAGAACAAGATTTCCTAAGCCTGAAAGGGTGAGTGACTACAAGGAGCAAGAGACTTGAAAGAAATTCATATGAAAAAAATTATATCACACACTCGCTAGGATCATGAGTGTGTATGGGTGTGTTTGATGTAAGCAATGAGCTAAATTCTTACTTGTGGAATCCTTGTGAAGTAAAGGATAACCATAAAAATAAGTACTGAGTTGAAACTTAATTTATTGAATTCCACGTTTCTTTCATAAATTAAGATCTATTGTGAGAAAAAAAAAGGTTGATGATTGTATATGAAAATGGATATAACACTTATGTTTTATTGGTTTTTTGAAGTACGTACTAGATGGAATGACACAAGTCTAAAGGTCACTAGAATGCAAAAACAAATGACATTGCTAAAATAGTGGGAAATAAAAAGGATATGAAAGATGATGCTAATATGTAAGAGAAATGGTGTTGGTGTAGCTAGAGGGAAGCAATCTACATACTGCTATAGTGAACCAAAATACACCTGGAATGGTATGTTGTTGAGAATAACATTTGAAATAGTGTGAATATAGAGGATGGCATTCCTTTAAGGGGTTGGGGACTGTAACACCCCCAATCTTCAATCCCCTACAAATATATTAATTTTAATTAACTATATTAATGATGTTTATACGAGAAAGTAAATGTAAATGGTTAAAAGACCCAAAATAACTGTAGTTATATTTTAACAATGGTTGATGAAAAGTTGAAGCCTTGATACAAACCATGAGAAGCCATAGAGATAGGGGGAGCACGCAAAAAGGAGTGATGGAATTAATCCTTGCCAGTGAATTATTTGGTCGAGACAAATAATCATAAAGTTAAAGATTGTCAAAATTCCCCAAGAAAATGTAAATGGGTTAAAAGACCCAAAATAAGTGTAGTTATATTTTAACAACGGTTGATGAAAAGTTGAAGCCTTGATACAAACCATGAGAAGCCATAGAGATGGGGGGGAACACGCAAAAAGGAGTAATGGAATTAATCTTGCTAGTGAATTATTTGGTTGAGACAAATAATCATAAAGTTAAAGATTGTCAAAATTCCCCAAGAAAATGTCAATGGGGAAAGAGTTGATGGTTGAGCTACAACTCCCCTAATTATGGAATTAGTTGGGTTTTACCTCAACTATCTCATCCAAAGTATCGGCATAATACTATTTAAAGAATTTTGGGGTCTAACTAGAAGTTTCTCATCTAACCACAACTAGCAAATCTGACATGAAATTTCATTAGAGAAGAAACCCATGAAGGAAAGTAATGAGTATAGAGTAATGGAAGGGAGACCATCAATTGTGGTGGCATGTGTGTGTGTGTGTGAGAGCGAGAGATAGAGGAGTGTGCAAGAGGCAAAGGGGTGTGTGCATCCATGAGTGTGAGTAGAGGGGGCTCTTATGTGGGAAAAGAAACATATTACATGAGGGTTTTGAGATACACCAACCTATGTGTGACTATATTCCACCCGATTCAATGAGAGAAAACAATATTTGAGTCTTTAACCAAAGCTAGAGGGCTACAAATTACAAAAGAACTTGTTTGATATAATCATGAAAATCACTAAGAAAGGCAACATGGTAGGGAATTGTTGGGTCAATGAAGTACTCCTTCTATGTTCCACAAGCCATAGTGACATGTTACGAATGTTGATAGGCCCTAAATTAGTAGGTTAAAAGACACCATAACAATTTTTGTGTAGATGAATGAGAATGACCTTTATCCTTACACTACTAGTAGCCTGAGAGAGAATTTCCCTTTGGGTGCTTCTTGTGTAGAACAATTGAAAAACCAATAATAACAGTTGCGCAGACTCTAGGATTAGTGGGATTTCAAGAGAAACTAATGAGTTTGACTTGATGAAGGAGAATGGCCTTCATGACTCCACCTTATAATACTAAGTGAGAACTTCCCTCATGGCTTCATGGCCTGGCTTGGGGTTGGGAAGATACAAAGGACATAAAGGGTAGTTGAGCCTATGGTGGGGTGGAACATGGCTCATCCTTCATTAATTATAGGAATTAATTGATTTTGAATTGCCAAGTACCCTTTTGGATTTTAAATCCATGATGTAAATCACATTCATTGAAATATAAATGGTATTGATAAATTGCGTACAGTTATGTACCCACCTTATGAATATATATTCTAGTTTGTATGAAACCTGATCATAGTATGAAGTGGTAAATATAGTTTTGACGATTGTACGATGTTCATATTAATGCTCATGGACCTTAATGTGTTCTTGTGATGTGTTATTCATAATCAAAGCACGTGACTGATAGAACTGTAGTCTTGGTTAATGCTAATTTTTATGGTTGTTATAAGTATTTATAATGTAAGATGTTGTGGTTAAGAATATGGGGGATGTTAGCCCCTCAACTTCTTGGATAGCCTTGATGGTTGGTTAGTTGTGTAATCCTTTTAGTGGGCCCCAACCCAAGGAGCTTGGTCTACTTTACATAGACTGGAGAAGCTCTGAATTCTATTGTTTATGATTATAGAGTCATGTCAATGATATTGAACTAGAAAAAAAAAAAGTAAAAACCTTGATTGTGAAGTGAGGAATTAGAAGATAAAGTCTTTAAAAAACTTCTCATTTAAAGTGTTAAAAAGTTCATTATGGAACTCTTGAATGTTGGAAGCCCATTAAGGAGCTTGAAGTGGGCTTGTGTGGCTTTTAAGTGATTGTGAATGACATTTGATGGGTCAGTTGTGGGATTGAACAACTATGTTCTATTCCTGGTTGATTTTTTATTAGTTGTAAGGTATCAATGTTTTGGGATAAAGTAGGCTTGAAGACCTTAGATGGGGGTAGTTTGTGAGTAAAGGCCCCTTTCGTTCCTTAATGAAAAGTCTAGGAAATGATTGTGAAATGAAGGATTTTGGAGGCCTTTATAGGCTAGTGAAGACTAGTGTTTTTCAAAAGTTTTCTAGGTAGATCATTTACTTGTTAAAGACTTTTCTAGTCCTTAAACAACCTAAGAACTCCTCTTTGTGAAAGCTTCTTTTTTTAAATAGATTTGGTGATTATATTCCAAATTTAGGGATTTGGTGATTTTAGCCTCAACCCCTAGTTATATGTCCTAATAGGAACCATTATTAGGAGCTTAATCACAAAGGGCTTGAGCATCGAAATCCATTAACTAGACCAATCACAAGGTATACGAGACATCACTTACTTCTCCTAGTGGTCGATGGCCTAGTGGTATCTTAACTAAACTGGACCAAATTATATGGGAGATACACATGTATCCCAGTGGCTTGGTTAATGGAAATGTCTATTGACAAAATAGTGGAGTTAGGTTAATTGACAATCCGTTAACCAGACCAGCAAAAGGAGGAGAATATGAATTCTATTAAAGAGGGGAGATGGTGCTAGTGAGGTATGTAATGTGATGGGATTGGTGATCTAGAATCTATCAAGACTTGGATATTTGGGCATCTGAAAGAACTTATAATTGGAATTTAACAAAAACTCCGACGCCAAATGGATTGGATATATAAATGTAAGCAATAGAACTCTGGGTGGAGGGACCTTGGTTGCCAAGCATTTGGAAATATGAAAAAGTTACACAAATGGACTTTTTGGAAAAACTGAAATGTTAAATTCCAACATAGCAGGTCGTGAGCAAGATACATGGAGTCCATGTGAGCACTCGAGACCCTATGGGTAGTTGGGTGCTAACGTGGCACATAGACCAATTTTGGATGATGTGGCATGTTGGCATGGCACAAAGACTAGTTTTAGATGATGTGGCATGTTGATGTGGCACACAAATCTTTTTTGGATAACATGGAATGATGACATGGTATGCCATCATGGCACGTACTGTGGCAGGTGAAATGGAATCTAAAAATCCATAAATTAAAAGAATTATGAAATGGGACTTTTTGGGTTTTTTCTAGATTCGAATGGATAAAAAAACAAAATACAAAAGCTAGATATTTGAATAGGTAGGAATTTGACCCACATTGACTGTTATGATGTGGCATGAGATGTGGTGGAATAGAGTCACAGTGGCACTGAAGTGGAGGTTAGGTGGTTGTCTCGTGGAGGTGATGTGGAGTGCAAAATCTTTGGATAGTGAAGATCTAGAATTCTAGAAAATTCAATTGAAAGGGACTTTTCAGATGTCCAAATAGTTATCTTATTAATTGCAACAAATGTTTTGAAAATCCAAGATGCATTTAGAGATCTGGAAATTCAAAATTTCTTATAACGAAGGCTTAAGGAAAATTGTGGACACATATACAAGGGGGAGTGCATTAATGTGTCTAGTAAAGATGTGACCTCATGTAATGCTGACACATGGGTAGATGACTACCACTTGTCAACCACACGTTATTGATGTAACATTGTATGATGATAAAACACGGGCAAAAGGATTGCCATGCATCAGACGTGTGGCAATTGTACAAATGTTGACATGGAACTTGGAAGGGAAAATATTTAGAAGGGCATCACTTTGTGGTTGGAGCTTGGATTTTTATGAAGTTTATATTATTGGAGAACTCTCGATGAGAAGAAAATGATGGATACCCAAGAAATAGAATATCTTGTGAGTAAAAAAAGACAAAATTTATAACCCCACCTCCTTGAGATGGCTTTGGGGGTTGGGTATGTTATAATTCATATATTGTTTTTTCCTATTTTATGTTTTAATAATGTTGTCGTTCAATAGTTTGATAAACTCTTATTGGTGCCCTATGTGGTCCTCCACTGCATGAACCTTTGTAGTTCCTTTCAAGGGTGATATGATGGATGGAGATTGATATGCATAAAGTGTCGTAAATGGGAACAATGTTGATGAAGTATGGAAAGATGTGTTGTACCACCATTATGCCCAAGGAAACCACACCCATTATGCTTGTTTATCAGTTGCAAAGCAACAAGGATATCCTTCTAAACATGTATTCACAATATTAGTTTGCCCATTGGATCAAGGATGGTAAGATGAGTTATGAGTCAATTGAATACCCAAACAATAAAATAATTTAGTCCAAAAATTCCTAGTGAAAATTAGATATTTGTCACTTACAATAATCTTGGGGATTCCATGTACCTTTTGAATTATTTTCGCTAATGATCTTACTAATGTACTTGATTTAAAAGGATGAGAAAGAGAGCAAAAATGGGCATACTTTATCAATAGATCCATTACTACTATGTTGGCACTCTTCCTCTAGATTTTGGTAAACCTATAATAAAATTCATTGAAACTTATTTTCAACTTTGACTTGACATACATAATGGTTGTAGGAGACCTGGGGTTGTGATTATATCTCCCTTATTTTTTTGGTAGAACATGCATTCAACCATATATTTTTGAACACTAGTTTTAAGACTTTCATAGAAAAAATCATTCTTGACCATGTGGTAAGTTTTCAAGAACCTTGGATGTCCTCTTATAGGATAAGTGTGCAATTCTAAAAGGACATTTTGTTTGAGTTGGGAATTCTTACATAAATATAGGCTATCTAGATACTACAACAAATTAATTCGTCCACTCAAATTTATCTAATGCACTTGTGTCCTTTTGCATTCGTTGAATGATCTTGCATTCTTGTTTATCTTTCTTCGACCTAATCCAACTATGGAATAGAAATAACACATGGTAAACCCTATGCTTCATCTCCTTTCCTTAAAAGCGTGTGTGTCACCATATTATCTTTTCCTTTTTTGTTCAAAGTCATAACCTAACATATTTGAAACACTTTTTTTTTTTTTTTTAATCTTATGAAGATAATCATTGCTCCAATAAGTACTTCAGATTATCATGATAATTTTTTACTTTTAAGTGTCTTCCTATTAGGTAAGGGCATCATTTTTTAACTATATTTAGTATGGCCAACATTTCTTTTTCATAAATGGGTTTGAATGAGTTCTTTGCTTTAAGTTGGCTACTTCCAGAGACAAGGGACCGTCATGCGTTAAAGCTACACCAATGCCATGGCCTGAGGCATCAACTCCACAATAAAGATTTATTTTTTTAAGTCAGGTGTGCCTAGGACAAGAGTCATACACATAGCCTCCTTAAGTTTTGCAAAGGTTTTGGTTGCTTGTTTAGTCCAAGAAAATGCTTCCTTGTTTAATAGTGTTGTCAGAGGTGCTATTGTTTTGCCATATTTGTTGAAAAACTTGTGGTGGTAGCCTATAAATACCAAGAATCCTCTAAGTTTCTTCAAGGTTTTGGGAGATTGGCCATTCCATCATAGCCTTGATTTTGTTAGGTTTTATTACCCCTAAAGTCGTAACTACTAACATTGAAAATTACCAAGGCTGATTTTATTATTATTTTAATTGTAGCTCATGGTTTCAACAAGTGATTGAACTCTCATGGTTTTTATCCCACCTTTATAATTCATTACAAGAGAATGAGGAGTTCCATTGTATATAAAGGAGGAAGCCTCCCTCATTCCAATTTGTTAGAGAATAGTGAAAGGCTTCTCTAAGTCATTTTGAGCACGTATGTGTCTACCTTCATTGTAATTTTTAGAATTATTCAAGGGTTAGCATATGTACTTTTTTGATAGGTTTGTTGAGGACAAAGCTATAGTTGAAGTCGAGAAGGGCATATAGCTCCACTATGAGGCTAATCTAGAATGAGATCTCTATTTGGTTACCCTTGTGACCATTAGATATATTTCTCATGAAAATAAAAATAAAAAAGGATAAGATGATTCTAAAACTAGGTCTCCATAGTGTGTGTGTGTGTGTGTGTGTGTGTGTGTGTGTGTGTGTGTGTGTGTGTCAAAGACAATGGGTACAATTATAATTAAAGGGTACAATGACCACACTAATATAACAATGGAAATATAACTCACTATCAAGGGCTTTATGTGAGGTTTTATGCTTAATATGGGGGCTTTGTTTAGGGATTAACAACCAATAAAAAGGGAAATATCATGACATGTATAAGTCAAATATAAAAGGTTACAAACTAACTCATGGTACAAAGTATAATCTACTTTGTGTGTGGTACAAGTGGTAATTATAAGTTTGAATCTAAACTATAAGGGAGACAAAAATGGTTTATAAGCTTCCATGCAAAAGTGGCGAAGGTCACATGCATACTTATTCTTGGAAAGGGAAACACTTTCCTTGGTTTGAATGCTAATAGGCTAGGAAAATAATGCAAATGGCCTAACTTTGTGTTTTCAAATTTCTTCTTAAGGTTAGGTTTCACAGAAGTTAAAATTTTGGGGTCACTAACAGTGAGTATAAGGTTGCCAACATAAATAACAAGTGTTATGAGATGCTTGTCTGCTTTCTTGGTTTGTTCATCGAGGTCGTAATAACATCTAAAAAAGTTGTTGTCAAGAATAAAGTTATCCGTTTAGCATACTAAGCATGACGAGCTTGCTAAAGGCTATAGAGAGATTTTGTAAGGCAAAAAAAAAGGCTAGAGTCATTTTCAAAATAGTGAGGAGGTTGTCCCATGTCAATTTCTTTTTACACATCTGCATGCAAGAAGGAGAATTTAACACAATTTTTATGGACTCACCATTTATATGAAGCAATAGGGGCTATAATAAGGTGGATGGAATTCATTTTGGCTACATGGGAAAATGTTTCATCATAATTGATCCTTTCTACCCGAGAAAATCCTTTGGCAACTGACTAGGTCTTATGTCTTTCAACACTACCATTTGATGCATACTTAGTTCTATACGCCCATATACAACTAAGAAGTCTTCTTTCATTTAGAAGAGGTGCAAGATCCCAAGTATAATTTTCCATTAAGGAATGATATTCTTCATCCATTGCTACATCCCAATATGGATGGCGAGAAGGTTTTTACAAAGGTTTTAGAATCACACATCTTTGAAACTTAAGCCAAAATAGAGGAGGCTTGCTAGAACTATGAACATGTACAACACTAATTTGAAGGATCGTCAACAAAATCACCAATCACTTCTCGAGTTGCATAAATCCATCTAGGAAATTGTGATGTTGGTGTAATTTTATGTAGAAATTTTGAATAATATGACACTTATTCACAGAGATTATCCCGATTATACACTAATTGTGGAATACATGCATAATACATAACCTCCTCTATGTTGATCATCAATTTAGCAGTATTAAGAAACATTCGCATGCGCACATTGAAGCATCAATCACACATATCAACACAGTATGTACCCGGGGAAAGCATAAAGCTGAAAACCCCCAACTATCTGTATATTATATTGATTGATAACATGTAACAATACATAGTACAATACTCCTCGCAAGTACTCAGTACTATCTCCACCTGTTACACACAAACTAGCTCAGAGCTGAATCAATCACTGGCTCAAATCTCCTCTGCTACTTTGCCTGCCTCTATTGCACAATGCCTACATGAGAATGAATGAGAATGGCTAAAACATTCACATGTTTCCCTTGTGTAACACTGCGCAAACTCATTGGCATACTCAATCCCACTGATTGTGCAAATCACATGCACAACTGATAGTCATAACTCACCCTTTCACTTACCTCTAACACTTGTCTCCACTGAACCGTCCATGCACTGAGTTAACTGATGTATTCTTCAATTGCATTATGAGTTAATAATTAGTGAATTAATTAATAACTAATTCACACAACTCATCACTTAGTCTATTGGCCAGTTAGACTAAATACAACTAGTTCAACTAAGTCAAACTGAACACAACTCCATTAACTGCTCATCTAACTCCACAGAACTCAACCACTTGAGTTCTAACTGAAGTCCTTCATGCAATAGCTCAGTCAACCCATAGGTAACCACATGATTCCTTCAGGCAGTTGTATGTGCCACATTTGTAGCTCCAACTGAAGTGCTCCAAGAGAATAAGATAAAGTTTAGAGTCCAAATATTACTAAGGGATAATAATATTTCGTTGTTTCTATTTTTACCTGATAGTCTAAAAATAGACTCTGATCACACCGCTGTGATCCAAAAAATAGAAGTCCATCTATTTTTCCCAACATGACCAATCCATAAACAACATCCTGCAACTCATAGACCATGATCCATATGTCTAAAAATAGACTTTGCGCCAAAACTTGCCTGCGGAACCACTTAGTGAAGGCGACTCCTTTCCACTAAGCTCCATCACCTTGTTGCATTCTCAACAAGTATTTCTTGTTGCACACATTTCAACACTCCCTCTCAACAAGAAAGGCTTCCTCTCAAACCCGATCTTGTAACTCTGGAATGTTCTACATGCAACACATCTGCCCGGTCCACTTTGCTCCAACAACACTTGGAACAAAAAACTCCCAACTGACCAATCTGTTGGGCTAGGAACATACTCTAATGCTGAAGCTCTACCTGCTACTGACAAGTGCTCCCTCTCTGAAATTTGTGCTACTGCAACATCTTCATGCATCTCGCACCATTGCACACCTCTCTGTGCCACCTAGCACTGTGCAAAACACTTGTGCCTCTCG